>CAWUFW010025561.1:0-43298 GCA_963921515.1 Calotriton arnoldi
ATTACAGGAGTGCAAAAGTAGTGCCTGGGTGATTTTATAAGTGCATGAGTACTGGCTGAGTGATTACATAAGTACAAAAGTAGTGCTGCGTGATTGAAAGAGTGCAAAGATAGTGGCTGGCTGAATGAAGCACTGTATACCTAATACATTGGTGATTGCATGAGTACAGGGGTAACATCTGAGGGATTAAAGGACTACATAGGAAAACACCTGGGTGATTGCATGACTACCTTGGTAATATCTGGGGATTTACATGACTACATAGGAAGTGACTGGGTCATTTTATAAATGCATGGGTACTTCTTGGGTGATTACAGGACTACTGAGGTAGTGCCTGAGTGAATAAAGGAGTGCAAAGGTAGTGCCTGGGTGATTTCTTAACAGCATGACTTCTGGCTCAGTCATTACATAAGTACAAGGGTAGCGCCTCCGTGATTGAAGTAGTGCAACGGTAGTGCCTGGGTGATTATATAAGTGCATGAGTAGTGGCTACATGATTGAAAGAGTGCATCGGTAATAACTTGGTGATTGCATGAGTGCATAGGTAGTGCCTGGGTGATTGCATGAGTGTAGCAGTAATGCCTGAGTGATTACAGCAGTGCATATGTAGTGCCTGGATCATTGGAAGACTGCATGGGTAGTACTTGGGTATTTTTATAACTGCATTTGTGTTGGGCCTAGTGAAATATAAAGCAGCAGACTATTACATGACTCAACTATAAGTCTCTCCATATTGTTAGAAGCATGCATAAATATGTCTCTACGTTTTCAAACCAACATCATATCTAAAAGAAATATGTATACAATATTTTAAAAGTCCCTGAGTACTGCCTGGGTGATTACAGAAGTACTAAGGTACTACCTGAGTGATTACAGGAGTGCAAAGGTAGTGCCTGAGTGATTTTATAAGTGCATGAGTACTGGCTGAGTGATTACATAAGTACAAGAGTAGTGCATGCGTGATTGAAAGAGTGCAAAGATAGTGGCTTGCTGAATGAAGCACTGTATACCTAATGCATTGGCGATTGCATGAGTACAGGGGTAATGTCTGGGGGATTAAAGGAGTACATAGGTAACACCTGGGTGATTGCATGACTACAGGAGTAATATCTGGGGATTTACATGACTACATAGGAAGTGACTGGGTGATTTTATAAGTGCATGGGTACTTCTTGGGTGATTGCAGGACTACTAAGGTAGTCCCTGAGTGTATAAAGGAGTGCAAAGGTAGTGCCTGGGTGATTTCTTAACAGCATGACTACTGGCTGAGTGATTACATAAGTACAAGGGTAGTGCCTCCGTGATTGAAGTAGTGCAACGGTAGTGCCTGGGTGATTATATAAGTGCATGAGTACTGGCTACATGATTGAAAGAGTGAATGGGTAATAGATTAGCATATGTCGGGGTGAATGATGTCCCCATGGCGGTTCCCCTGACTTGTAGATATTGCTTGTTGTTGAGTAAAAAACATTGTGATGAAGGCAAAAATCTATCATTTCAATAAGAATATCTGAGTGTTCTAATAGGGAAACTGAACGGGTTCGCAGAAAGTATTTTCAAGCTTCCATTCCATCAAGATGTTGTATTGAGGTGTACAGCAAGCCACATCCAAAGTAGCCATCAGGTAATTAGATTTACATGGAAATTCTACTAAGGAAATGCTGTGAATCTCGTAGGTATGATGGAAGATCCTTAAAGTAAGGAAAAAGGAATATGTCCATGAATCTTGATGTGTTTTCTAGCAGGGCACCAATTGAGCTGACTATTGGTCTGCCCGGCGGATTGTTCAAATCTTTGTGTACTTTCGGTAAAAAATAAATAGTTGGTATTATCGGATGTGACGTATTAAGATAGTTGTATTCTTCCATGTCTAGGAGGCCTTTTCCTTGTTGTCCTTTGAGTTTCTGGGAGAATTGGTCCATATGTTCTCTAATCAGATTGTCAGGGAGTCTTCTGTAATGTTTTTTATTGCCAGTTGTCTATTTGTTTCGGCCAAATATTTGTGCATGCTCATAATTACAATATTCCCTCCTTTGTCGCTGGGTTTAATGATAAAGTTTTTGTCATTTTGCAGATCCCTAAAGGCTTCCCACTCATTTTTGGTCAGATTTTGTTTGGCCCCTTGGTTTGTTTTGGCTGGTCTCCATGAATACCATCTTCTTCAATTCGTCTGTCACAGTTTCATAGAACAGGTCGATTTTGATTCCAACGGGTAATTGGGGGCAGAATTTAGACTTGGGCTTGCAGCCACTCCTTGATGTCATATCCAAAGGGATTTCAAGGTATTCACAGAGATCCCTTTCTGATAAGAGTTCAATTGGCGGACTTTCCGATCCAGATGCCTCTATTTCCAGACTTGTTAGAGATTGTAATGTACTCAGGTCATTCACTGTGATGATGGAGGGTTCTGCAGTGGCTTTTACTTTTTTCTTCTGGATACCCCATTCTTTTTCCTTCTGTGAATAATATTTCTTTAGCTTGACTTTCCTTGTGAATTTATAAAAGTCTATTCTTGTGCCAACAAAGTCAAATCCGACATTCAGACAAAAGCTGAGCACTTTGTTTAAAAGGATCCTGTGATTTTCATTGATAGTTTTTTGGGTGAGATTGATGATTATATTGTTACCTTGGACCTTTTCTTTTATTGACGCTTTTTGTTTTGCGCTCCTATTCCTCTTTTTGTACCTCCCCTTTGATCTTCTTGTTTTGCAAGGTTCTCCTGGGCTGCATTTGCTTTTCCCCTTCCTTTTTGTCTTGTCATCATCTGGAAGAGCCTCATTTCCCCTGAGAAGTCTAGCCGGGGGAGGGATGTTGTAGGCTCTTCGTTCCCTGAACTTACTTCAGAGCTCTCTGCACTTGAGGCTGCTGATCTGGTGCCAGTGGTGTTAATGGCTGCGGTTTGTTTGGCATATAAGTAGTCAAACATCCTGGCAAATGTGTATATCTGACTTGCAGCATAGTCTCTTTTGTCTCTGTTGAACTTTTTTGCTTTTTTGCTCTACTTCCTCCTAATGTTTTTCTAGTTTCTTTTCCATTTTCAACAATGTGTTTTTACATCCTCTCTATCCTGCATGGTTTCCAGGACATCCTCGAGCTCCTTAATCCTCGTAAGAGCCTTTGTTAATTTTCTATCTGCATGCGTAATTAATGTGTATATATTGCGAAAGGTCCTTACCAACTCCTGGTAAAAGAACGAGCCACTCCAGTTAGTGGTTTGTAAGTTCGATCTATTGGGCAAAGAAAACACATTTCGACGTCTGATGGTCTTGATCACAGGAGTTGGTAAGAATCTTTCGCAATAGTGAGGAGCGGCGACGTCCGACCTAAAACGAGCCCGACCTGCTTGGAGGGGCGTCCGGAGGCGCCATTGTTTTTGTCTGGATATATATATATATATATATTTATATATATATATATATTCACCGAAAAAACCACAGGTTTCAGGGACGTTATAGTTAGTTGGACATTTCACTCATAGAAACCCAGAGAAATTCGGACATTATAGTTAGTTGAGCTAACTATAACTCGTGCCCCCGCAATGCACTGCTCATGACGTCACATATTACATCATTCATGACATGGTCAGTGACATCACTGATGACATCACTGATGATATCTCAAATGACATCACTGATGACATCATCCAGTGACTGTGTGTTTCTGTAAAGTTTAAATATGTTTTATATATATATATAGGCCAAAGTGGATTGAACAATGAGTGAGTGTATGACTGTCTGAATGGATGATTTAGTAGGTGCGTGACTGACTGTATAAGTGAGTGATTAAACGTGTCTTGCTAAATGCATGGGTTAGTGACTAAACTGTGTGAATGTCTGTATCAGTCTGTCAGTTGGTGTGTAAGCGTCTGCATGGGTTGGTGAGTAGCTACATGAGTGTCTATATGGGTTATTGATTGGTTGTCTGACTATCTGTATGAGTGCCTGAGTGTCTGTGTGGGTGGGTGGGGGGTGTGTGACTCTGTGCATAGATGTGTGAGTGGGTGATTCACTGGGTGTATGGGTTCATGAGTGCTTCTGTGAAAGGCTGTATGGGTGGGTGAGTGTGTGTATGGGTGTGTTGGTGAGTGAATGGATATCTCACTGGTACATATGTGAGTAACTACATATGTGAAAGGCAGTATATATGAGTGTTGGAGTATATACATGACTATATGTGAGAGTGAGTGATTGTGAGAGTGGCTGTATGGATGATTGTGTGTTTGTATCAGTGATTGTTTAAGACAGTAAGTATGTGTTAGTATCTGTATGAATAAGTGAGGTGGTGTGTGTATAACTGTATAGGTGAGTAAATGGGAGTGTGATTGATTCCTACTACTAAATCATCCATTCATACAGTCATACACTCACTCATTGTTCAATACACTTTGGCCTATATATATATATAAAACATATTTAAACTTTACAGAAACACACAGTCACTGGATGATGTCATCAGTGATGTCATCAGTGGTGTCATTTGAGATGTCATCAGTGATGTCATCAGTGATCTCACTGACCATGTCATGAATGATGTAATATGTGACGTCATGAGCAGTACATTGCGGGGCGTGAGTTATAGTTAGCTCAACTAACTATAACGTCCGAATTTCTATGGTTTTCTACGAGTGAAATGTCTAACTAACTATAACGTCCCTGAAACCTGTGGTATTTTCAGTGAATTTCTAAGGTTTTTTAAATGCTTATTTCGAACTATAAAGTCCCTGAAACCTATGTTTTTTTCAGTGAATTTCTAAGGTTTTTTAAATGCTAATTTCTAAGTATAATGTTCTAAAAATATTTTTTTAAAGTTTTTTTATAGTTATAAAAATAATATAATGCTTTCTCTTTTCCAAAATATAAATATACATTTTTTTTTTTTAATAAAAATGTGGATTCACGTACCGATTGTGTACCTGTCTCGATGGGTGCGCGAATCCAAGTATTTTGCCCCCATATTGGTTAAGTCGTGTACGATGCGCGTTTCGTAAGCGACGGGTGCGCGGATCTCGGCCCCGCGTAACGTCACTTACGTGGTTCCGGGGGTCGCGACAGGTGCGTGAATCCATCGCAAATCTTTGAGTTTTAAAAGTATATGTATATAACTTTATTATATATATTATACCAAGACATTATTTAATATAATTGTAAATATCATGTATCTGTAACTGGAATAATGATATATTATTGTTAAATGTATTTTTTCGGAAATCGCGTCGGGTGCGCGCTCGTGGCGCGCCCGGTGCGCGAATCCCATGTGACTTCAAAAGAAAGACTTTTATTGGTTTAGAGGCTTTTGATTCTAGAACTTGAAGGACCCCACCCATTTATTCATTCTTTCAAGACCATCTCCGAAGAGACACCTGTTCTCTTTTGGATCTCTTCTTTAGATCTTTTTGGTGTTTTTTTCGTACCATCAAAAAATGGCGGTGGAGATCCAACACAGCAGCTTCCACCAGAAGGCGAAGAAGAGTTGGAAGAACCCATAAAAGTGCGGTATGAGAGCATCATGTAGGCTTTTTTCAGTGTACCACCTGGTGAAAAAAAGGTGAATGCCAGGAAGGTGACATGCACCATTTGTCAAAAAGTATTGTCACGAGGGTCAGAGAAGTAATATTCTTGCGGGACGTCTTCTATGCTCAAGCATTTACAGACAATGCTCCCTCGACGTCTAGCAAGGGAACAACTGCGTCGTCAACAGGAAAAAGAAACAACTGATGACAATACCGCTGGACCCAGTAACTCTTCTGCTGGCACAACAACTGCTGCAATCAACATTCATCCTGACTTAACTCGAGTAGAGCAGCGTTGTTTGATATGTAGATAAACATTATGTGTTGGTGAGCAATCAGTGAATGCTATCCTGGTTGCCATTCAGAACCACAAGTGATAATTTAGTTTTTTTTTTTTGTTAATGCAATGAGTTTTAATTGCATAATGTTTTCAATGTTTTTCTTGTTGGTTCTGTTTTTTTTCCATTTTTAAAAAAATAAAACACCAAAAAATTGTAAAAAGAGTTGAAAAATACAAAAAAATTATAAAACAAAAAAGAAAGAAAAATGGTTCTTTTCAGAATCGCCTATTTGGTTTAAAAAAGAAAAAAATTGTAAGTGTTGTATGAATTGTGGTAAGTGGAATATATGGAGATGTGTATGGTTAGTGTATATATGATTGAAGCAGTGCATGGTTAATGCCGGGGTGATTGCAAGAGTGCAAGAGAAATGTCTGGGTGATTGCAGGAGTGCATGAGTAGTGCCTGAGTGATTGCATGAGTGGAGAGGTAATGTGTAGGTGATTGGCGGAGTGCATGGGTAATGCCTGACTGATTGCATGAATGCAAGGGTTATGCCTCAGTGATTGCATGAGTTCAAGGGTTATGTCTGGGTGATTGCATGAATGCAGAGGTAATGTGTGGGTGATTTGAGGACTGCATGCCTAATGCCTGAGTGATTGCATGAGTGCAAGGGTAGTGCCTGAGTAATTGAAGGAGTGCATGCGTAATGCCTGAGTGATTGTATAACTGCAAGGGTAGTGCCTGGGTGATTGGAGGAGTGCAAGGATAGTGCATGGTGATTTTATAATGCATGGGTAGTGGCTGTGTGATTGGTGGAGTGTATGGCTACTGGCTGGGTAATTGGAGGAGTTCATGGGTAGTGTCTAGGTGATTGGAGGAGTGTATGGGTAGTGCCTGAGTGATTAAAGAAGTGCATGGGTATTGCTTCTGTGATTCCATGAGTGCTAGGGTAGTGCCTACGTGATTGGAAGAGGGCAAGAGTAGTGCGTGGTGATTTTATAAGTGCATGAGAAGTGGCAGGGTGATTGGTGGAGTGCATGGGTACTGGCTGGGTAACTGGAGGAGTGCATGGGTAGTGTCTAGGTGATTGAAGGAGTGTATGGGCAGTGCCTGAGTGATTGGAGGAGTGTATGAGTAGTGCCTGAGTGATTGAAGATGTGAACGGGTAGTGCTTCTGTGATTCCATGAGTGCTATGATAGTGCCTAGGTGATTGGAAGAGGGCAAGAGTAGTGTGTGGTGATTTTATAAGTGCATGGGTAGTGGCAAGATGATCGGTGGAGTGCATGGCTACTGGCTGGGTAATTGGAGGAGTGCATGGGTAGTGTCTACGTGATTGGAGGAGTGCATGGGCATTGCCTGGGTTATTGCATGAGTGCATGAGTAGAGCCTGGGAGATTGGAGGAGTGGATTGGTAATGGCTGGGTGATTTTGTAAGTGCATGGCTATTGCTTGGGTGATTTTGTAAGTGCATGGATAATGCATGGGTGATTGCATGAGTGCAGAGGTAATGTATGGGTGATTGGAAGAGTGCATGGTTAATGCATGAGTGATTGCATGAGTTTATGGGTAATGCCTTGGTGATTGCATGAGTGCATGGGTAGTGCCTGGGTGATTGGAGGAGTGTATGGGTAGTGCCTGAGTGATTGAAGATGTGCTTAGGTAGTGCTTCCGTGATTCCAGGAGCGCTATAATAGTGCCTAGGTGATTGGAAGAGGGCAAGAGTAGTGTGTGGTGATTTTATAAGTGCATGGGTAGTGGCAAGATGATTGGTGGAGTGCATGGCTACTGGCTGGGTAATTGGAGGAGTGCATGGGTAGTGTCTACATGATTGGAGGAGTGCATGGGTAGTGCATGGGTGATTGGATGAGTGCATGGGCAGTGCCTGGGTTATTGCATGAGTGCATGAGTAGAGCCTGGGAGATTGGAGGAGTGGCTTGGTAATGGCTGGGTGATTTTGTAAGTGCATGGGTATTGTTTGGGTGATTTTGTAAGTGCATGGATAATGCATGGGTGATTGCATGAGTGCAGAGGTAATCTATGGGTGTTTGGAAGAGTGCATGGTTAATGCCTGAGTGATTGCATGAGTTTATGGGTAATGCCTTGGTGATTGCATGAGTGCATGGGTAGTGCCTGGGTGATTGGATGAGTGTATGGGTAGTGCCTAAGTGATTGAAGAAGTGCATGGGTAGTGCTTCTGTGATTCCATGAGTGCTATGATAGTGCCTAGGTGATTGGGAGAGGGCAATAGTAGTGCGTGGTAATTTTATAGGTGCATGGGTAGTGGCAGGATGATTGGTGGAGTGCATGGCTACTGGCTGGGTAATTGGAGGAGTGCATTGGTAGTGTCTACGTGATTGGAGGAGTGCATGGGTAGTGCATGGGTGATTGGATGAGTGCATGGGTAGTGCCTAGGTTATTGCATGAGTGCATGAGTAGAGCCTGGGAGATTGGAGGAGTGAATTGGTAATGGCTGGGTGATTTTGTATGTGCATGGGTATTGCTTGGGTGATTTTGTAAGTGCATGGATATTGCATGGGTGATTGCATGAGTGCAGATGTAATGTATGGGTGATTGGAAGAGTGCATGGGTAATGCCTGAGTGATTGCATGAGTTTATGGGTAATGCCTCGGTGATTGAATGAGTGCATGGGTAGTGCCTGGGTGATTGGAGGAGTGTATGGGTAGGGCCTGAGTGATTGAAGAAGTGCATGGGTAGTGCTTGTGTGATTCCATGTGTGCAACAGTAGTGCCTAGGTGATTGGAAGAGTGCAAGAATACTGCGTGGTGATTTTATAAGTGTATGGGTAGTGGCAGGGTGATTGGAGGAGTGCAAGGGTAGTGCCTGCGTTATTGCATAAGTGCATAGATAGTGCCTAAGTGATTGCATGACTGATGGAGTAGTGCGTAGATGATTGGAAGGCTGCATGGATAGTGCTTGGTTGATTCCATGAGTGCTGCAGAATTGCCTGAGCACATGTATGACTGCATGAACAGTGCCTGAGTGATTGAAGTAGTGCATGGGTAATACCTGGGTGATTGTATGAATGCAGGGATAATGTCTGGGTGATTAAAGGAGTGCATGGACAGTGCCTGAGTGATTAGATGAGTATATAGCTAGTGCCTTGGAGATTTTATAAGTGCATAGGTAGTGCCTGGGTGATTGGAGAAGTGCATGGATATTACATGGATGGCTGTAGGAGAGCAAGGGTAGTGCCTGGGGGATTGCATGAGTGACCAGTACTGCATGGATGTTTGGAAGACTGCATGGTTAGTGCTTGGGTGATTGGATGAGTACATAAGTAGTCTCTTGGTGATATTATAAGTATATAGATTCAGGCTAGGTGAATGGAGAAATGCTTGGACTGTGCGTGGGTGATGGTAGTAGTATGAGAATAGTGTCTAATTATATAGATCAGTACATGGGTAGTATTTGAAAAAATGGATCAGTGCAATAAAAATGACCGTAAACATTACTTCATATAATTATGCTTATTGCATTATTTCATCTTACCTTCTTTATTCAAATACATACCAAACTCAGTGAAACTATTTTACAGTTCTTTTGCTGTAAATTGAATTTAAAATCTTTTCAAGGTTTACTATTACTTTCTGTAATAAAAAGAAGGAAAACTGTTATTACATATAATATTATTGTTTTTAAAACAAAACATAATTTTAGAATTACATAACATATTCAGTTTCCTTTTTTGCTGCTCTCAGATTCTATTAGATTTCACTATACACAGTGATTTCAACGTAGATCATCATATAACAGCCGGGAAAAAAATACAATCAATGTGATTGTAAAAACCCCCAGATCTGAGTCAAAAATATTTACAACAAATTCAACTATCTGTTTACCCATCTATAGTTTCTAAATTACATTCTTCAACTACATTAAATTATTTATTTTTCTGAAGTACATTTTCTAAAATATACACTCTCATTTACATCGCATATAATTTAAAGATCAAATAGATAAACTAGTTCCTTGAAACACAATTTTGCAAATCCAATAAAAAACAGTAGAAATAATAATCCAAACACTAATTGGTCACATCTTCCCAATAGGCCGAATAATGTTTCCAAATCCATTGGCATTAATAATATCCAAAATAAACTCGTTATTTTGTGTTCACATCTTCCCAATAGGCCGAATGATGTTTTCAACATTTTGGCATCAAAAATATCAGATATGAATCTGGTAATTCGTAAGGCAACCTACATTTGAATTCCAAATGGCCATCATTGCAATGTGTCCATCCTTTATTGCACTTTAAATACACAGTATAGTATCCAGATGTTGTAGTAGGTCCATCATGGAATATAATAGCCACTGCTTTAAAAGTTATTCCTGAAATTGACACTTGACTTGCCACAAAAAAAATTATTTTTGTTTCTAATTTTGTTCCATTTTCTCTACAAAGTTGTAGCATTAAAATGACATATTTTCAAAAAAATTTCTATATATAATGTTGACAACATTTCTGATTTACAATGAGAACATTTCATATCTTGATTGGCTGTTTTTACTAATTTGTTAAAAGACACTGATTTGCAATCTGGTATAGTCAAATATATGAATCGTTCAGTGTCTATTTGAGTGGTAGAACAAAATGAACACTCTTCACATTTATGATCCCATCTGTAACTTAGTCCAAACAAATTTTCAATTTCTATTCCTTCATCTTCCAATACTGCAAGCATAAACATAAGAAATTCTTGTGCATCTTGTTACATTAAGTGTAAATTGTGAAGAACCAGAACATATATCCAAAAGATGTCGTATGCCAGAAACAGTATGGATTTTAGTTCTATCAGTTTCCAACTTTTCAAAAATATAATGTAATAAAGAGCAGAATCTTTTTTCTCGAATTTCCATAATTTGATGATGAAGATCTTCTAGATAAAACACAACATTCACAATTACATTAGCATAGCAGTTGATACCTGAACTTTTTTCTAACTGGTATCCTACAATATCATCAACAGCGTCCATTTTTATTTTCTTTGCAGCCTCATCATTCTCTTGAATTGTTTTCTTTTTTACAACCTCACTAGAATGTTTGTCATATTTTCGTTTTGGACATACTTCACGTTTTTCATATATGGGATAGTCACCTAAGTTAGGAGCATACAGTCTTCTTAACCGATTATACTCTCTTACACAATTTTCATCAGCACTAACCTTTTTCTCATCAAAATCAATCAAATACAATCCAGATAATGTTCTTACTCGAGACAATGCAACATATGCCATACCCTCTTTAAACACTGTACTTCCAATATTTATCAAAGCATTGTCAACAGTTAAACCTTGAGATTTATGAATGGTCACCAAATATCCTAAAGAAAGAGGAAACTGTTTTCTACGAACATACAAGTCTTTTACAAGCAAAAAACGAACAGAGCACAACGTCCAATCTGTTTTACCTCTCCAATCTAATCAAATTTAATCTTCAAAAATTCAATTCCATCTCTGTTCTGATAATTAACAAATCAACAGCTTTTCCCATTGCTCCATTTACTAAACCTTTTTCAACATCTAAATTACGCCATAATATTACCCGACAGTTTACACATACATATAAAGACTTTTCTAAACCAGCAGTCTTAGATACAGACTTTTCCAGAGAATCCAATTTTGACTGTAATTTCTCTGAGAGAAGAATAGTAACCCCTTCATGTTCCATTTTATCAATGGCTTCCATTTTCACTATTGTTTGTTTCTCCAGTTTCTAAAGTTCTTGATTGAATGTAGAACACTCTTGCAGTGTTGGCATTAGGCAAACTATAGACTTCTTTTCTCCAATTTTTTGTACATTATTTCAGGTGCAATATTTTCATTTGGAAACAAGTTTGTTAGTAGCCGACTTGTAAAGCTTCTTTACCATGTTTTGTAAAAACACCAATTCTAATATCTTGAAGAATGTTCCCATAATGTTCATTACTTGCTTGTCACATATTCTTAATAAGTTCTTTATATTTAAAAAGAGACCAAATGTTCACATTTCCAATACTTCCCAAAGATTTCTTAGTGTCTTCATGGACAAGTGTTTTAAAAACTTGTTGTCCTTTCACAGGAGTAAGTTGTAGTATATCGCCAAATCATAATCTGTTTTTAAAATTTGTGGCATTCTTAAATGTACAAAGGCAAGCATTAAGTTTGAGACCATGCTCACCTCATCAATGATCAGAAGTTTCATTTTCTTTAGTACTCTTGAAGCTTCATAACAAGCTTCTTCAGATAGCTTGTGATATTCCAACTTATTTTCATGTTCAACTGGTAGCATGAGTAATCGATGTAATGTAATCCCTTTAATTTTATGTGCTGCTAACCCAGTAGGAGCGGTTACAATACAAGATAAATGTGATTCAGTGGTTTTGTGTAGATAACTGGTCAAAACTTTAATTAAGAAACTTTTTCCTGTTCCAGATTTCCCACTGATATACATTCGAATAGGTGTAAATGATGTGCATTGGCATTCTTTTTTTTCATGCAGTAAACCATGCTGTATCTGTTGTGTAACAGGTGCAGAAAGACACAAAAGAAGTGCAGAAAGAAGGAACAGAGGTGCAGAGTCCATGGGTACTGCCTAAGTAATTGAAAGAGTGCATGGGTAATGCCTGGGTGATTGCATAAGTGCAGGGGTAATGTCTGGGAGATTGGCGGTGTGCATGAGTAAAGTGTGGGTGATTACATGAGTGCAGGGATAATGTGTGGGAGGTTGTATGAGTGTAGTGGTAGTGCCTGGGTGATTGGACGAGTGCATAGATAGTGCCTGGGTGATTTTGTAAGTGCATAGATACCGGTTGGGTAATTCAAAGAATACAGGCCTAGTGCCTGGGTGATTTGAAGAATGCAAGGGTAGTGCCTGGGTCATTACATAAGTGCATGTGTGCTAGCTGGATGATTTAAGAAGTGCTTTGGTAATGCCTGTCTAATTGTATACTGCAGCGATAATGCCTAGGTGATTCCATGACTATAGGGATAATGCCTGGGTAATTGCATGAGTGGAGGGGTAGTGCCTGGGTGATTATATAAGTGCATGAGTAGTGGCTACATAATTTGAAAGAGTGCATGGGTAATACCTTGGTGATTGCATGAGTGCATAGGTAGTGCCTGGGTGATTGCATGAGTGCAGCAGTAATGCCTGAGTGATTACAGCAGTGCATATGTAGTGCCTCGATCATTGGAAGACTGCATGGGTAGTACTTGGGTGTTTTTATCAGTGCAAGAGTGTTGGGCCTAGCGAAATATAAAGCAGCAGACTATTACATTACTGAACTACAAGTCTCTCCATATTGTTAGAAGCATGCATACATATGTCTTTAAGTTTTCAAATCATCATCATATCTAAAAGAAATATGTATACAATATTTCTGGAATGTAGTGAAACCTAGAAACTGAGACATGTAATAGATCTGCCTGAGTGATTGCATAACTCCATGGGTAGTGCTTGGGTGATTGTATGAGTGCAAGGGTAGTCACTGGGTAATTGCAGGAGAAGATGGATAGTGACTGGCTAATTGCATGAGTGCACAAATAAACATTGAGTGCATGGATAAGTGTAAAAATAGCACCTGAAGGCATAGATGAGTCATGGAGTAGTACCTACGTGAATAAATGAGTGCAACAGTAGGGCCTGGGTGATTCTATGACTGCAAGGGTAGTTTGTGGGTTATTACTTGACTGCATGGGTACAGCCTGCATGATTGCATGACTGCAGGGGTAATACATAACTAGTGCCTGGGTGATTGCATGACTGCAGGGGTAATATCTGGGGGGTTACTGGAATACATAGGAAGTGTGTGGGTGATTTTATAAGTCCATGAGTACTGCCTGGGTGATTAAAGAAGTACTAAGGTACTACCTGAGTGATTACAGGAGTGCAAAAGTAGTGCCTGGGTGATTTTATAAGTGCATGAGTATTGGCTGAGTGATTACATAAGTACAAAAGTAGTGCCTGCGTGATTGAAAGAGTGCAAAGATAGTGGCTGGCTGAATGAAGCACTGTATACCTAATACATTGGTGATTGCATGAGTACAGGGGTAACATCTGAGGGATTAAAGGACTACATAGGAAAACGCCTGGGTGATTGCATGACTACAGGGGTAATATCTGGGGATTTACATGACTACATAGGAAGTGACTGGGTAATTTTATAAGTGCATGGGTACTTCTTGGGTGATTGCAGGACTACTGAGGTAGTACCTGAGTGAATAAAGGAGTGCAAAGGTAGTGCCTGGGTGATTTCGTAACAGCATGACTTCTGACTGAGTCATTACATAAGTACAAGGGTAGCGCCTCTGTGATTGAAGTAGTGCAACGGTAGTGCCTGGGTGATTATATAAGTGAATGAGTAGTGGCTACATGATTGAAAGAGTGCATGGGTAATACCTTGGTGATTGCATGAGTGCATAGGTAGTGCCTGGGTGATTGCATGAGTGTAGCAGAAATGCCTGAGTGATTACAGCAGTGCATATGTAGTGCCTGGATCATTGGAAGACTGCATGGGTAGTACTTGGGTATTTTTATAACTGCATTAGTGTTGGGCCTAGCGAAATATAAAGCAGCAGACTATTACATTACTCAACTATAAGTCTCTCCATATTGTTAGAAGCATGCATACATATGTGTCTACGTTTTCAAACCAACATCATATCTAAAAGAAATATGTATACAATATTTTAAAAGTCCCTGAGTACTGCCTGGGTGATTACAGAGGTACTAAGGTACTACCTGAGTGATTACAGAAGTGCAAAGGTAGTGCCTGAGTGATTTTATAAGTGCATGAGTACTGGCTGAGTGATTACATAAGTACAAGAGTAGTGCCTGCGTGATTGAAAGAGTGCAAAGATAGTGGCTTGCTGAATGAAGCACTGCATACCTAATGCATTGGTGATTGCATGAGTACAGGGGTAATGTCTGGGGGATTAAAGGAGTACATAGGTAACACCTGGGTGATTGCATGACTACAGGAGTAATATCTGGGGATTTACATGACTACATAGGAAGTGACTGGGTGATTTTATAAGTGCATGGGTACTTCTTGGGTGATTGCAGGACTACTAAGGTAGTCCCTGAGTGAATAAAGGAGTGCAAAGGTAGTGCCTGGATGATTTCTTAACAGCATGACTACTGGCTGAGTGATTACATAAGTACAAGGGTAATGCCTCCGTGATTGAAGTAGTGCAACGGTAGTGCCTGGGTGATTATATAAGTGCATGAGTACTGGCTACATGATTGAAAGAGTGCATGGGTAATACCCTGGTGATTGCATGAGTGTATAGGTAGTGCCTGAGTGATAGCATAAGTGCAGCAGTAATGCCTGAGTGATTACAGCAGTGCATATGTAGTGCCTAGATCATTGGAAGACTGCATGAGTAGTACTTGGGTGTTTTTATAACTGCATGAGTGTTGGGCCTAGCAAAATATAAAGCAGCAGACTATTACATGACTCAACTAAAAGTCTCTCCATATAGTTAGAAGCATGCATACATATGTCTCTACGTTTTCAAATCATCATCATATCTAAAAGAAATATGTATACAATATTTCTGGAATATAGTGAAACCTACAAACTGAGACATGTAATAGATTTGGGTGATTGCATGACTACAGAGGTAATATCTGGGGATTTACATGACTACATAGGAAGTGACTGGGTGATTTTATAAGTGCATGGGTACTTCTTGGGTGATTGCAGGACTACTGAGGTAGTGCCTGAGTGAATAAAGGAGTGCAAAGGTAGTGCCTGGGTGATTTCTTAACAGCATGACTACTGGCTGAGTAATTACATAAGTACAAGGGTAGTGCCTCCGTGATTGAAGTAGTGCAACGGTAGTGCCTGGGTGATTATATAAGTGCATGAGTAGTGGCTACATGATTGAAAGAGTGCATGGGTAATACCTTGGTGATTGCATGAGTGCATAGGTAGTGCCTGGGTGATTGCATGAGTGTAGCAGTAATGCCTGACTGATTACAGCAGTGCATATGTAGTGCCTGGATCATTGGAAGACTGCATGGGTAGTACTTGGGTGTTTTTATAACTGCATGAGTGTTGGGCCTAGCGAAATATAAAGCAGCAGACTATTACATAACTCAACTACAAGTCTCTCCATATTGTTAGAAGCATGCATACATATGTCTCTACGTTTTCAAATCATCATCATATCTAAAAGAAATATGTATACAATATATCTGGAATATAGTGAAACCTAGAAACATGTAATAGATCTGCCTGAGAGATTGCATAACTCCATGGATATTGCTTGGGTGATTGTATTAGTGCAAGTGTAGTCACTGGGTAATTGCAGGAGAAAATGGATAGTGACTGGCTAATTGCATGAGTGCACACATAGGGGCCGATTCACAGAACTAATCTGAGATAAAATCCTAAACTTACTACTTTTGGTATTCACAGAAGGCATTTAGTAGTAGTAAAGTTAGGACTCCTAACTTTACTACTAATAAACTGAGACAAAATCCTAACTTTACGACTTTCCGTATTCACAAAAGGCATTTAGTAGTAGTAAAGTTAGGAGTCCTAACTTTACTACTACTAAATGCCTTCTGTGAATACCAAAAGTAGTAAGTTTAGGATTTTATCTCAGTTTAGTAGTAGTAAAGTAAGGAGTCCTAACTTTACTACTACTAAATGCCTTCGGTGAATACCAAAAGTAGTAAGTTTAGGATTTTATCTCAGATTAGTTCTGTGAATCGGCCCCATAAACATTGAGTGCATGGATAAGTGTAAAAATAGCACCTGAAGGCATAGATGAGTCATGGAGTAGTACCTGCGTGAATAGATGAGTGCAACAGTAGGGCCTGGGTGAATCTATGACTGCAAGGGTAGTGTGTGGGTTATTATTTGACTGCATAGGTACAGCCTGCTTGATTGCATGACTGCAGGGGTAATACATAACTAGTGCCTGGGTGATTGCATGACTGCATGGGTAACATCTGGGGGATTACTGGAATACATAGGAAGTGAGTGGGTGATTTTATAAGTCCATGAGTACTGCCTGGGTGATTACAGAAGTACTAAGGTACTACCTGAGTGATTACGGTCTCGGTATCAATGTATCCTAGTAATGGGGGATTTTAACCTCCACTGGGATCAGACACCTAAAGATAGCCAGGCCATGCAGTTGGAAGAGGCACTAGGTTCCCTGGAACCGAGGCAATTGGTGAATGCACCCACTCATGAGAAGGGCCATATACTTGATTTGGTCTGGACCTCCCATCCACCAACCAGCCCATTAGAGATCAGTCCCTGTGCCTGGTCTGATCACTATTTAATTAGCGGCTGGTTTCCATCTACCGGACAAGTAGTTCGTCCCCACCCGGAGCGGAAAATGGTGAGGGGATGGGGGAAAATTAATGCTGTTGACCTGATTTCCACTCTAGACAATTCAGTTCCCTATGTTTAACACAAGGAAATTTGGAACTTGACCAAAAAAGCGCCGCTCTTTCTACGAGGCTGAAGAATGCCATTAATATAGTAGCCCCCATGCGCAGGGAAAGAGTAAGGGACAAAGGCAAAGGGGCTCCTTGGTTCAACGAGGCCCTTAGAAACAAGAAACAGGCCCTACGCCAATGCGAGAGAGCCTGGCGTAGAGCTTATGACCCAGGTGCCAGGCTTGAATACAAAGCAATGCTTGCAGTCTACAAGGAAGCGATTTCAGCAAGGAAAGCAGAATTTTACGAAGCAAGGATCTCGAACGCTGATAATTCACAAAAAGAAATCTTTCAGATCTTAAAAGAGTTGAGACAAACCCAGGAACAGAGACCTCCCTGCTGCCCTGAAGATTGTAATGAATTTCAGTCCTTCTTTCTGAGAAAAGTGAAGGACCTATTGACAGAGATCCACTCCACCCCTATTGTCCATTGCCCCTTAGCACCAGTACCTTTGCCCCTCGCATATAATGTTCCACTCACTGCCTTCCCCAAGCTTACCTTGGATGCCTCGTCTCCTCTAATGAGTCGGATTAAGTCAGGGTCTCCTGCGGACCCTTGTCCACCGAGGATCTTCAAGTTGGCATTACCAGGGATTGAAAGTGAGGTCCTAATGCTGTTAAATCAATCTCTTGAATATGGCAACGTCCCTATTGATTTTAAGGAAGCTCGAGTTATTCCTCTCTTGAAAAACCAGGAGCAGACGCAAAGAACTTAAAAAATTTTAGGCCAATTTCCCAACTCCCATTTTTGGCGAAAGTGCTGGAACAGCACGTGCTGAAGTCCATATCACACCATGTTGAAGTCAACCATCTCCTACAAACTAACCAGGCTGGCTTCAGGGCCCATCACAGCACGGAAATGGTTATGCTGGCCGTGCTGGATGAAATTAGGCTCAGGGCCGATAAGAAAAACCATGTGCCCTGGTGTTGCTCGATCTATCCGCGGCATTTGACACAGTCAATCACGACCAACTTTTGTCACGGATTTCGGAGTTAGGCATCCAGGACATGGCCCTTAAATGGCTTACGTCCTTCCTCTCTGACCGCTCACAGAGAGTACAACTGGCTGACTATGTGTCTGACTCCGGCAATCTCTTGTGTGGGGTGCCACAGGGTTCAGCGTTGTCTCCTCTCTTATTCAACGCCTACCTCCAACCTCTGATAGCCGCACTGAATCTCATGGCGTGCCAGATCTACAACTATGCGGATGATACTCAAATTATCATCCAGATAGAAAATGCCCCGGCTGCCCACTTTCGAATGCAAAACATTCTGAAATATACAGTTAACTGGATGACGGCCAATTCCTCAAAATTAACCCTGATAAGACTGAGGTACTGGCCATCACCACAGACTCCAGTCCTTGGAGTGACCTTTTCTGGCCACAAGAGTTGGGCGCAAATCCTGAGCCAGCCTCGGCCGTAAAAAGCCTCGGCATTAAAATTGATGCCAAGCTGTCTATGACTCAACAGGTATCTGCCGTAGCAGGTACATGTGTTGGCTTGCTTAGACAGTTACGGAAGCTGGCCCCCTTCTCACCTGTGCAACTCTTAGAACGGCAGTTTCAGCCTTGATAGTCTCGCGTTTGGATTACGGGAACTCCTGTATATTGGCCTCCCAGGAAAGTTGCTTGCTAGATTACAGGTCATTATGAATGACGCAGCCAGATTGATTTTCAAACTGCCTAGGAGGGCTCATGCCACTCCTCCTACGCCAGCTACACTGGCTTCCGATCAGGCAAAGAATTAGATTTAAGGGGCTTTGCATTGCGCACAAAGCCATTTATGGCCAAGCCCCAACCTACATTAAGGATCGCCTGGCTACCTATACCCCTGGTAGGCCACTACGATCCTCCGAGGCCGGCCTGCTGGCCTGCCCTCGTTTTAGTATGACCTCAAAAGGTGGCAGAGCCTTTTCGACTTTAATTCCTGTACTATGGAATCAGCTACCGGAGAATCTGCGGAAGGAACAAGCCCCTTCTTCCCTTTAGAAAGAAGTTAAAAACGCTCCTCTTTGTGGAAGCTTGGGGCACAACCTAATCATTTACATCTCCTTCACGTGCTAGGGCAGGGCTCTCTCTCATAGCGCTTAGAGACCGGTCGGTGATAATGCGCTTTATAAATGACAATAACATTAACATTAACATTAACAAAGGGAGTGCATGGGTGAATTTATAAGTGCTTGAGTACTGGCTGAGTGATTACATAAGTACAAAAGTAGTGCCTGCGTGATTGAAAGAGTGCAAAGATAGTCCCTGGGTGATTGAAGCACTGTATACCTAATGCATTGGTGATTGCATGAGTACAGGGGTAACCTCTATGGGATTAAAGGAGTACATAGGTAAGGCCTGGGTGATTGCATGACTACAGGGGTAATATCTGGGGATTTACATGACTACATAGGAAGTTACTAGTTGATTTTATAAGTACATGGGTACTTCTTGGGTGATTTCAGGACTACTGAGGTAGTGCCTGAGTGCATAAAGGAGTGCAAATGTAGTGCCTGGGTGATTTCATAACAGCATGACTACTGGCTGAGTGATTACATAAGTAGACTCTTATAAAGTACCATAAAAATAATTCCTCTCCCAACATATCTTAAACAACACTTTTCCAATACCACTGCTTCACTATTCTAGCAGTAAACAGGTATAGAGCTTAGCTAACAGCAAAGCAACACTTCACTTATCTTTCATAAAAGTCTCCCCGTATTTCTAAATCCATGTATGCATATGTCTATACCCTTTCCTACCAGCATCATATATAAAAGTAAAAAACAGATAAATGTATATGTGTGTTTTATACATCTATCATCTTCAGACACATACCATAATATATGAGCAAGTAGACACATATCTCAGTCACAACACCATGCACAGCTCAAAACTTCACAGAGTACACTTGAATTTTCAAACAGACACTGAAAATTATGCGGTATATATGAAATATAACTTTCCTCACATCATACAAATTACTCTAATAAACAACATCTCTACAAACATCTCAAACCTCAATTTCAGGCTGCTGCTTAACCATTTTACAACTTCTTATAATATTACACCTACCCAAATACAAAGTAGGAACCCTTCACATATCTTTAGTAAAAGTCTCACCATATTACTAAAAGCATACATGAATATGTCTGTACCATAACACTATCCAAACCTTAAAAATTCACAGAACAAACTTTCAATTTCAAGCAAACATCAAAAATTATGCAGCATATTTCAACTGTACCTCTCTAGAAACTTAAAAAAGAAGCCTAATCAATAACACCTTATGTCAGCATATTTTAAACCACACTTTTGTGCTGCATCTTCACCATTCTACTAATACTCACAGTCTTGAGCCTACCACGTAAAAAAGAACAACTTCTCTTTGTTATACATCATGCACCTTCAAATGTATAAGACATATGAAAATACATATACAAGTAGAAACATACTTGAGACAGAAGTCCATGCACACCTTAAAACTTGACAGACTCCACCTCCAAATTTAAGCAACAGCTAAAATTATGCGGTATACTACAAATGTACATATCCACACACTAAAACAACTAACATAATCACTAATCCATCTTCCAATATACACATATTACTATACAGAATCTATTTCAAACAACATTTAACTACAATAAAACAAACTACAATACACATCTCTACATTTAATAAAATATTACAAACATCACAGTTTTTGAATTATTTTTAAAGTTTAAAATAAACCTAATACATAATACACCTCACAAATTTATAACTCACTTTCCAAATAGATTTGTAGAATTAAAAATATCACAAACTCATAAATGATTTTCTTATGCACACAATCAATGTAATGCACCACTCTCAGCAAGGTAAAACCAGTAATGGCAAAGTTTCCCTCTCTTTCTCCACACAAATACATGTAAGTAACAAGTCACATACCTTCCTACATTATTTCAAATTATAAAACACATTTCTATTGGTTAGACATATTAACCCTTACCAACTGACTTCTAAAAGTGCCCAAACTGGTTCTGGAATTTTTTGGTGTCACGACTCCACCGTGCACCAACGCGATGGAGCCGCGAATCCATACGGAGTTCAAAAATATATTACAAATAAAAATACCACTTTTTTTTAAGAACACACCACTTCTAAAGATACTACTGACTTGGGAAGTCTTAATTTAATAAGATTTCACTTATATATAAATTACAATTTCACATTTTAAGTCCACAGTTAAGTTCCAACTCTTCCCCCATTCTGCTTAATGCCAGTTTCCATAGTAACAGTTCATGGAACATTCAACTGAACTGACAGGTCACAAGTTCACCATATTTTCAAGTTCACCACACAATGTTACTAATGCAAACAGCAGGTGTGGTTGACATTTCCAAAATATGACTTTATCCTATCTACTGTACCTTTCAAACATTTTTTACTAACCAATAAGAAACATGCTTTTTAAAGAAAGTAAAATGTACCCTATTTTTGAATGTACAATGTTCTTAAACAGCCAATCAATTCTCTACTTTTTAAAAAACAGCATCCGCCATTTTACATACCTCTCATTCTACCAACTGACTACCTCAGCTACAAACATCTTTTCATTACTTCCAGACATCCCTTCAAGATGCTTACAGTGTGGATTGTTGGACACAGCTATGTTTTCTGGTGCAAAAGGTATGCTGAACGCAGAGGTATTGACAAAGACCTATGTTTGCAAAATGTGGATATTAAATGGATTGCACAGAGAGGATTAAAGTGGCACCAATTGATGCCTTTGGTTAAAACCTTTTTGCATCTCCAACCCCCTGACCTCATGATTGTGCACAGTGGTGGCAATGACCTCGGCACATTGACTGAGGTAGGTCTGGAAATGCTCATGAAAGACACCTTTGCACAATTGATTTTGCTTTTGCCTCAAACTGTCTATATATATATGTATGGATCACTTGACCTGAGTAACCAGGGTTTTATGAAATTCGTGCAGTGTACCGATACAAAACCCTCATTCACGTACAAAAGTCGGAAAAGCGGTATTTCTTGATTATCCACCCTGCTCTTAAAAACTTGACAGCATCATCATAGGGTTAGTTTTGTATGCTTCCTCCATCCGGAGGAAAACCACTGGTTATTGCAGTAGTGATCAAAGAAAGGTGAAAGTGTTTTTAGTGAAGTGAATCTCAAAATGTTAAAAACTCAGTAGACCCCGATTTGTAAAATTTAATCAATCTGGGTTCGAGATATATTAAAATCTGTGTCGTGCGTGGGAAGACTAGTTAGTGGTCTAACGCACTGTGAGTGTCCATAAAAGGTCGACATGTTTCAGCCCCAGTGATTGCCATTGTGGGTCAAGTGGGCTTTCTTCAGGACCTAAAAAAGGAAAAGTGGTGGAGACCTTATTTTGTATGGGTCTCTATGTATCAGGGTGTATTGACCCGATTCTCATGCGGTCAAGTAGTACCTGTTCACAGTAAAGGAGGAAACAAAAAGAAAAAAGATGCGAGTATCATTTAGCGCATTTTCTCAAAAATGGCGTGCTCTCTTTTCTCAGAAGAAATAATGATAAAGAAGAACATTAAAAATAACTTAAAAAATGGCAATTCTTTCTCTCCTGCGTGAAATTCTGGCAAACTTTTTAAGAAACATTTTTTTCTCTTTTGTCTCCCATACGGGCTTCAATATGGAAATATATTACCATATATTTGTCTTTAAACTCCTGAGGTGTCATGTTAAGATTGACAAGAAGAAAATTGGGTTAGTCTAATAGTTCTGCACCTTATTCTTGGTGATAGTGTGGACCCCGATGTCATATGTGCAGTATACCTATAGTTGCGAGTGTTCCTCAGAGAAAGCGACTTGGTAGGCGGTCTGTTGTAATTACTGTTGATATACTAATGTGTGTTAAAGAAAGGTTAACTGAAGTTCTGGTAGAAACAATCTTATAGCAGTGTTTTTAATAGATGACCGCAGCTTATTCTCATCAGACCTTTCGATAAATATTAGTATATCATGCGCTAGCTGTTTATTAAATAAATGCTAATGACTAGATTTGAATTACGTATTATCAAACAGCTCTAAAACGGCATGGTTTCATACCTTGAGTCTTAAATTGTGGATTTCAACGGGCAACCAGGGAGCTTGTTACCTGCTAGGGACAACAGTATAAAGCAATTTAGATTCTGTTGAGTAAAATACGTTACGGTTTTACAGCTTTCCGTCCTCGTGGCTCCTTCTCAATACCTGCTGTGCAGTGTAGTACGACTTGTGCTGACACTTCCTCTGGTTGCCTGGATGTGTTTGGCTTCCGGCTTGTGATGTTTTATACAGCCGGGATAGAAATAAAGGAAAGATTAATTCCATTGTTAAAGAGGGAATGTCGACTTGTGCTGACACTTCCTCTGGTTGCCTGGATGTGTTTGGCTTCTGGCTTGTGATGTTTTATACAGCCGGGGATAGAAATAAAGGAAAGACTAATTCCATTGTTAATGAGGGAATGTCAATAAATGGTTATAGCGGTCTAGCAAGTTGGTTCAGAAGTGTTTTTATAAATAAAAATAGATAGTAAAGAATAAATTCTAATTGGAAGGTTTTTCTTATTGTAATAAATACCTGCTGCCCAGTGTAAAAATGCCTTGTGTTGACTCTACCTTAATGTATTTATTCGGCTCTAGTTTAAAAAAGGGGGGGGGCGAGATTTCGGCTTCTGATATATTAGAAAAGAGCTGGTTTTGAAAGGAAAAAATGGAAAGAACAGACTTAGGGGTCGATTCCGATTCGGGCCGGAAAAAGCACCGACCGACTCGGATCCGGAAAAAATACCGACCGACACGTACCAGTGGCGCCCGACACGCCAAGTACGATGCAAGCCGCGATAAATCCGACCGACACGTCAGGAAACCAAGCCGACCGACCGAGCCGCTCGGAAAATTGCAATCCGGCCGGAAAAACACGCGAATCCAACCGACCGACACGCACCCGGAACAAATCCGACCGAATCGTACCCGCCAACTCCAACCCGCAAAGTACGATGCAAGGCGCGAAAAACACGACCGAGTCGGACGGAGGACAAGCCGTACGACCGACACGCATACAAAACCGAGCCGAAGCAACACAATACACCGCGACCGACGCGTACGCAGCATACAAAACTGCACAAACACAGCGTGAACGAAACGGAAAACACCGTACGAGACCAATGCAGGGTCCGACTCGGTCACAAGAACGTTTCCAACATACACAAACAGCACAAAGGAAAAATCAACCAAAAAAAGGCCAAACAAGCAATTACCAAGCCAATAAATACTGGGGGGTGGGGACAGAGAACAAAGACACACCCACAACTCCACCTATATAAAGGACACAAATCACTACCATGAGCCTTTGCAAATGCCATTTCACTGCCAGCACCCAAGAGAAAGCAACCACACACCCACAGCTCACCCCTCACACAAGCCACACACCATCAGCACACCAACAAATACCTACCTCACATACACCCAGCAAAACACACACTCACACACCCTCACCTGCACACCAACACACACATCACTCACCATCACCACCCATCACCATGCCCCCCAAGAAGAATCCCAAGTTCCTAGATTGTGAATTGGAAGTCCTGGTAGACGAGATCCTCAGGGTGGAGCCACAGCTGTTTGGCACTCTGGTCCAACAGACCCCCATGTCGCAGAAAACCAAGATGTGGGAGAGGATCATCAACAGGGTGAACGCCCAATCATCATGTCGGCGCACAAAGACGGACATCCAGAACAGGTGGTATGACGTGCGCAGGAGGGTACGGGACCTGCTGAAGATAGACTACATCAACAGCCAACATACCGGCAGTGGCCCTCCTGCCAAGCCAATATACCTCAGGCCCTGGGAGGAGAAGGTGCGGGCCATCCTTCCGCCAGTGAGCGTATATGGACTAGAGAACATCCCAGAGCCTGGTGAGTACACAACAAATGTACACAATAAACTGCCACAAAACACACACATCACTGTCAAGGGGAGAGTCAAACCATGCACACATAGCAATTACACAGCAACTAGAACAGAATCATCCCAAAATGTGTATGTCAGTCAGATAAACACAACACATGCCATCAAAAAAGTCACATCCAACTGTGCCAACACATGTACAAACACAACCACAACTACAGCTAGGCAGTGGCACAAATAGAACTAACACACACATCCACACATGTAGCCACCACAACAACACCAACACACAGTGAAGACCACTCAAAGGAAGGAATTCTGTGTATGCTGGCCAAGTCAGTGTAGCCAATAGCATCATGGGAGTCGCAGTCACACATATTGCCCCCCCACAACTGTCCCATCAACACCACCCTGAACCATGCTCACATCACAGGGAGTGGAGAAGGACTCACAAGATGGCTGACACTGGCTACTGCTGTGGGGAGCACAAGGCCCTGCTGGCAACTGTGCACCAACAAACAGCAGGACACCACTGACTGACATCCTGAGAGACAACTTCCACTCCCTGCAATGCAAGCACGTTCCATGGTGGGATATCTGGCTGGCTGGGTGGGAAGGGGGACTTGCAGCACTGACTATAGTCACCAGCACCTCCCCTCACCCCCCCCAACACAAACTCCACAGTACCCACCTGGTAGAATGCAATGCCCTCCATCCTAACACAAGATCCCACAAAGCACCACCACCCTGGGTTATGTTGTGTGAAGCACAGGGACACTCTTGGGACTCTTAGCCAAACAACTGCCAGGACAACACTCCCAGCCATCCTGTCAGCACAGCCAGCCCACCCCACAGGGAAGCAGAGTCAAAAGGAAGGAAGCATGGGCATGCTGGGAAGGGGGTGGAGGCAATAGCATGATGGGAGTCGTAGTCACAGACATAGCTCACCCCCACAACTGTCCCATCAACACCACCCTGAACCATGCTCACATCACAGGGAGTGGAGAAGGACTCACAAGATGGCTGACACTGGCTACTGCTGTGGGGAGCACAAGGCCCTGCTGGCAACTGTGCACCAACAAACAGCAGGACACCACTGACTGACATCCTGAGAGACAACTTCCACTCCCTGCAATGCAAGCACGTTCCATGGTGGGATATCTGGCTGGCTGGGTGGGAAGGGGGACTTGCAGCACTGACTATAGTCACCAGCACCTCCCCTCACCCCCCCCAACACAAACTCCACAGTACCCACCTGGTAGAATGCAATGCCCTCCATCCTAACACAAGATCCCACAAAGCACCACCACCCTGGGTTATGTTGTGTGAAGCACAGGGACACTCTTGGGACTCTTAGCCAAACAACTGCCAGGACAACACTCCCAGCCATCCTGTCAGCACAGCCAGCCCACCCCACAGGGAAGCAGAGTCAAAAGGAAGGAAGCATGGGCATGCTGGGAAGGGGGTGGAGGCAATAGCATGATGGGAGTCGTAGTCACAGACATAGCTCACCCCCACAACTGTCCCATCAACACCACCCTGAACCATGCTCACATCACAGGGAGTGGAGAAGGACTCACAAGATGGCTGACACTGGCTACTGCTGTGGGGAGCACAAGGCCCTGCTGGCAACTGTGCACCAACAAACAGCAGGACACCACTGACTGACATCCTGAGAGACAACTTCCACTCCCTGCAATGCAAGCACGTTCCATGGTGGGATATCTGGCTGGCTGGGTGGGAAGGGGGACTTGCAGCACTGACTATAGTCACCAGCACCTCCCCTCACCCCCCCCCAACACAAACTCCACAGTACCCACCTGGTAGAATGCAATGCCCTCCATCCTAACACAAGATCCCACAAAGCACCACCACCCTGGGTTATGTTGTGTGAAGCACAGGGACACTCTTGGGACTCTTAGCCAAACAACTGCCAGGACAACACTCCCAGCCATCCTGTCAGCACAGCCAGCCCACCCCACAGGGAAGCAGAGTCAAAAGGAAGGAAGCATGGGCATGCTGGGAAGGGGGTGGAGGCAATAGCATGATGGGAGTCGTAGTCACAGACATAGCTCACCCCCACAACTGTCCCATCAACACCACCCTGAACCATGCTCACATCACAGGGAGTGGAGAAGGACTCACAAGATGGCTGACACTGGCTACTGCTGTGGGGAGCACAAGGCCCTGCTGCCAACTGTGCACCAACAAACAGCAGGACACCACTGACTGACATCCTGAGAGACAACTTACACTCCCTGCAATGCAAGCACGTTCCATGGTGGGATAACTGACTGGGTGGGTGGGTGGGTGGGAAGGAGGTCTGGCTGACAACCAAACACAATCAATGCAGACCATGTTCACACCCCAGAGAATACATAGAAATGCCCAAATAATGCAGGACAATGTGCCACACCAATATCAACCCCTGACTGTGACGACTTAGGACAATACAATGTACAGGCCCGCACCCCGAGGCACAGTCACAACTGTCAGGTGTGTCAACCACTGATGCCTGCAGAAACATGACATACATTGTTTGTGTCTCCCAAAAACAGGTGATGATAGGGACACAGCAGCAGACGCTGAGGAGTCCCAGTCCCAGGCTCAAGAGGATGCCGAGCTCACTGGCGTCGTACAGCCTCTGTCCTCCTCGGACGATGAAGAACAACCTGGCACATCCGGTGCAAGTCAACATGCTGCACCAGCAGGACCACCAGCTGCAGCACCAGCAGGTCCACCAGCTGCACCCCCTGCACCCACCCCTCCAACGACTGTCACCACGAATACCATCCCTGCCGACATGGACAGAATAAGGAACAACACCAGCGCAGTGACCCTGGACCAACCTGGGGCCATGGACACCACCACCACCACCAACCCCCAAGGTGGACCAGGGTTATCTGTGCGTGCAACTGCACACACTGCACATGTCAGCAGGGGTGGTGGGAGGGGTGGGAGACAGAGGTCGCTGCTTGCAGACGTTGCTGGTGTGCATGAAGACCCACAACTGGTACGCATAGCTGATGCGTACCAGTCCAGCACCGGAGAGCTCAGCCAGGTAGTGGGGCTCCTCAGAGACATCAAACAGCAGCAGGCTGCCCATCATGCCCGCTTGGACTCCCACATGTCCCAAGTGGAGTCACACATGTCACGTGTGGACTCCCACATGTCACGTGTGGACTCCCACATGACCCGCGTGGAGTCCAAGTGGGATGTACTACATGAGATGACGGCGGTGCACAGGGACATTTTACAATGCCTCCGCCAGATGAACAGCAACCAGTCCACACCTCCCTGTGTGCCAACAACATCTGGTACCGAACAAACAGCAACTGCCACAGGGAGGGAGGAGGACTCTGGCGGAGAGTCCCCTGCACCGCAGCAGCCTGCACTTGAGGGCCCCCCCCCAAGAAGAGGGGTCGTCCGAGGAGGGGAAAGTGAGAGGCTGATGGCCAAGCGCAACTCCCAGGAAGCCTGAACCTGTTCTGGATTTTCGCCTTTGTGCACAGACTGTTCACCCTGTTGATGGCAACACTACTCCCACACATAGCATGGGGAGTACAAGTTGGAACAATGTGTCAGACAACTGTGGCCCCGATACTGGGGATCCTGTCTACCTGGACTTTCTATTCATCTAGGAACTTGGGATTGCAAGATTCATGTACAGCACAATCCATCCTATGCACTATTATCACAATAAACACACTAATACACCATACTTGCCTCTGTCGTGATTCCAACGTGGGTGCTGTTATGGGGATGATGAACTGCAAAATTACACAGTGTATGCGAACTGCAACAGCAAGGACAACACAGGCATGTGAGTACAGGCAACGTGACACATATGAGGGAGACACACCACCAGGGCTACACAACACATACACACCTAGGCCATCTGACTCATTGCCTACACTGATGTTGCCAGGGAAGACGGTGCAATGCACAGACACCACACCCATTCCCAGTTGTAGTCAAGTAGCCCACAGGTGCAGTAAGCAAATGGCAGTCAAATGTGTGACCACAGACAACGCACATCACTAAGTGAAGCACAGGTTTATTACACAGTAGCAACATGCCGTAACCACTACAGATGCAAGGTAACCCCACCTGGTAGCGGGCACACAGTCAACAACTGTAGACAGAAGGAAGTCCATGGGTGTGGCGCACATCACCTGTAGGGACACAACAGCTACCAGCCTGGATGTGCAATCACGTCGTCGGTGGACACAGTTGACCAAACGAATCTGAAAGTACCCTGTGAAGGACAGAAATGACACACAGTCAAAAGCAATGCAGTACAGGACAGAACAGCAAAACTCATGCACAATACATGTTACAAGATACCCACCCAGAACCAAGTTAGCATGTCAACACTGTTGGGGAGTACAGCCCACCTGTCACCACACATCGCAACACACATCCTGTCAAGTAGCCCATGGACACACTCCAACAGCACCAGAGCACCACCCACACATCATGCCAACTCACATCATTCACATGACACCTCAGGATACTCACATTCAGCTAAAGAAGTTGGTGATGAGCTGTGTGCGGACATCACCATCACCATCATCATCATCATCGTCACTGGCATCGTGGTCCAGGCCAGGATCCTCCACAGGTGGCGGATGTTGGTCATCGTCATCCTGGATGAGAGGCAACTCCTTCCGCACTGCCAGGTTGTGGAGCATGCAGCAGACGATGATAATCTTGCACACTTTCGCAGGGGCATATGGGAGGGACCCTCCGGTCTTGTCCAGGCAGCGGAAGCGGCTCTTCAGGAGACCAAAGGTCCGCTCAATCACTCTCCTGGTCCGACCATGTGCCTCATTGTAGCGCATCTGGGCAGGTGTCACAGGGTTCCTGAGGGGTGTCAGCAACCACGGCATGTTGGGGTATCCCGAGTCACCTACGGACAGACAAGTGCACATCAGCTGACTTGGAAAAGTGGGCGGAATACTACAGATCAGATCACACACAATGGCACAAAGTCAGTACACACCGACAAGCCAGGCACGCTGGTTCTGCATCTGTGCCATCAACCTGGGGATGCGACTACTCCTCATCACAAAGGCATCGTGTGCTGAACCAGGGAAACGGGCACACACGTGTGTGATGGTCATGTCTGCAAGACACACCACCAGTGCATTGACCGAGTGGTAGTGCTTGCGGTTCCTGTAGGCCTGCTCCTGGGCCTGTGGTGGTACCAAAGCCACATGTGTCCCATCAATGGAGCCAATTACATGCGGCATCCTCCCCAGGGCATAAAAGTCACTCTTCACGTCAGTGAGTCGTCGCAGTCTAGGGAAATAGATGTACCGGTTCAGGAAGAGCAACATTGCCGCCAAAACATCGCGGAGCACACGGCTGAACATGGTCTGTGACATCCCACCAGCAGACGCCACAGTATGTTGGAAGGTACCGGTGGCAAAGAAGTGTAGGGCTGCCATCACCTTCACCTTGGGGGTCAGCGCTGTAGGATACGGCCGGCCAGGCTGCAAATGTGGGGACAACTGCACTGCAAAATCCTCAATCAGCTGCCTGGTGAAGCGGTACCGTCGGATGCTGTCCCGTTCCACCATCGTTGCCAGGTCTGGGAATGGCCGATGGACAGCAGGAGCCCTGCAGTGCAGAGGAGAAGTAAGCAAGATCGTCAGTCACCCCACATATGCGGCATTGAACACACTCAAGATCCCAACATACATCATCATGAGGCACAACTACATGAAGTGTGCAGTACCGGAACGACATTTATGGTACATACATGGCCAACATCTGTCAACACGGTCCTACAGGTGGCATCAATTTGTCCCAGGTTGGCCCATTGGATATCATGATGCTGTGTCACAGTCACCCCCCAGTGACATGTGAGGACAGATGTGCCCCAGGCACCACAGCTCAACGACAGGCACATTCCCAGGGACCCTGTAATGCCACATGGACACTGGCATCACCTGGAGTATCATGTGTACACCACAACAAAACAAACATGACCCCCACAGGTAGTGGCCACACTTGCCATGGCAGGAGAGCCATGGACGTCTGTGACACACACGCACAACATCAGAGTCCATGCACACACAACGTGGATGTGGAGACTGTCTCCCATTGTGCACATGAAATCAGAGACATTGTAAACACTACATGCACAAAGACTGTGGAGGGCCATCACTATTGTGCCACTGGGACACCCTGGCTCAAACATACCGTCCCACATGGGACTCACGGGGTATGTGACATGACATACACAAACACCACTGTGAAATGTGACCATGGCACATGCACAGATATGAACAGTTGCACATCACAGTGGTCACGTACACGTAACACCCAGGATCCTGTCCCCATTAACACGTGCACAGCCTGGGGGTGGCTGCCCACAGGTGACACCCACAGGACAACATGTACACCAACATACACACAATAGGAAATGCAGCCTTACATGCCTTATGATAAGGTTTGGACAGGCTGTCGTGATGTAGGTGTGCCCCTCACTCCCTGGGAGCTATCTGTGGCTGGCATATGTCCATCTGAGACAGGCATGCTGACATATGCCAGTCACATGTACAGTGATGCGTTGTACTGCAATGGACCGATCGGTGCCTCCGGCCGGCCCATTGCATTCAATGTGTGCGGGTACGCGTTGTACCCCTGTGCGCGTTGAACAGCAATGGACCGATCGGTGCCTCCGGCCGGCCCATTGCTTTCAATGTGTGCGGGTACGCGTTGTACCCCTGTGCGCGTTGAACAGCAATGGACCGATCGGTGCCTCCGGCCGGCCCATTGCTTTCAATGTGTGCGGGTACGCGTTGTACCCCTGTGCGCGTTGTACCTCAATGGACCGATCGGTGCCTCCGGCCGGCCCATTGCATTCAATGTGTGCGGGTACGCGTTGTACCCCTGTGCGCGTTGAACAGCAATGGACCGATCGGTGCCTCCGGCCGGCCCATTGCATTCAATGTGTGCGGGTGCACGCGTTGTACCCCTGTGCGCGTTGTACCTGCAATGGACCGATCGGTGCCTCCGGCCGGCCCATTGCATTCAATGTGTGCGGGTACGCGTTGTACCCCTGTGCGCGTTGTACTGCAATGGACCGATCGGTGCCTCCGGCCGGCCCATTGCATTCAATGTGTGCGGGTACGCGTTGTACCCCTGTGCGCGTTGTACTGCAATGGACCGATCGGTGCCTCCGGCCGGCCCATTGCTTTCAATGTGTGCGGGTACGCGTTGTACCCCTGTGCGCGTTGAACAGCAATGGACCGATCGGTGCCTCCGGCCGGCCCATTGCTTTCAATGTGTGCGGGTACGCGTTGTACCCCTGTGCGCGTTGAACAGCAATGGACCGATCGGTGCCTCCGGCCGGCCCATTGCTTTCAATGTGTGCGGGTACGCGTTGTACCCCTGTGCGCGTTGAACAGCAATGGACCGATCGGTGCCTCCGGCCGGCCCATTGCTTTCAATGTGTGCGGGTACGCGTTGTACCCCTGTGCGCGTTGTACCTCAATGGACCGATCGGTGCGCACCCATTGACAATGGGCTTGCCTGGCAACGGACGCGTTTTCGAATATTCGAACGAGTCGGTTGCTGGAAAATCAGTTGGTCACCCACAACAATGTTGCAAAATCATGTATGTCATGAAGTTGAAGATTTGAAGGATGCTGTGGGCGTGTTTTGGTGCTGCTATTCCATGGATTGGCCAGATTCAGAAGATGCAAACGACTTGGACCTATCACTTTGGACACAAGGGACAGTATCTGCCTCTCCAGCACATATATATTGCTGCATGTTCCCCTGAGAGCCCACTTGCCTGCACTACATGCTCCAGGACGACATCTGCCACTGCACTGCTGCTGTCTCTGCCCCTCTGGACCCTGCAATGGCACGTACTGTGGAGAGAGCCCCAGCCTTCAGCCTTGAAGAGAACCAGGCCCTGCTGGACAGCCTACTTCCACAGTACAGCAAGCTGTATGGGACACCAGGGGAGCAGGTGAGTGTTCTGTGCACTGCCTTTCTGAATGTGCATTTTGTCTGACTAGCAAGGCTGAGAGTCAGCACACCACTGGCTAGCAGGCTCACTGAGTAGTTGTCACCCCCCATAGTGTGTAGTGACTTGCACTGGACAGGTATGGTGCAGTGACAGTGCTTCTGAACAGGGTTTTACTCCCCATGCTATGATACCATGTAGTGACTTCTGGAAAACTGTCCATGGGCAGCCGTGCACTGCCTGGGTACACCATGTGCCCCTGTGATTGCGACATGTATATGCAACTGTGTCATGCACGGATATGTTGCATGTGTAGTAATGTCCTTATCACTTTGTCATCCTGACAGGCTTCTGCCCATCGGAAGCATGAGATCTGGAAGGACATCGTCCGGGCTGTCCGGTCCGTGGGGGTCTACAAGCGCCGGATCCGCAACTGCCAAAAGAGGTGGCAGGACCTTCGGGGCTGGACCCGGAGGATTGCACGGGTCCAGCTGAAGCTGTCGCCTCCTCGCAGGAGGGGCGGAACACGGACCCTGACCCCCCACATGCTCAGGATCCTGGCGGTGGTCTTTCCAGACCTGGATGGGCAGCTGAAGGCCAGAGAGCAGCAAGGAGGGGGTGAGTCAAAGACTGCACTGTGTACTCTGTCTAACATGTTATGTGCCCTCCTCGGGCCAGGTTGAACTGCCACAGTACAGCAGTCATGTTGTCCAGGAGCCATGTCCCTCTATTGTGCACTGCCCACTCCTCATCTGATACCCAGGTGTGGCCCTTACATGCAGGGAATTCTGTCACTTAGGACTGTGTCCTTGCAGTTTGCTTGACTCAAGGTGGGAGACAGCATCTGTTTCCCTGACTCTGTGGTGGGCATCATGGGTGGGTCCATTGCTTACACAATGCCTGTATTCTGACATGTATTCAGCGTGTTACTTTGATCTGTGGTCCAATTGCTGAGCTGATCCACCACATGTGGCTGGGGTACCTGGCACACACCCATGCTGCGGGTGGGAACAATGTTTGGGCCCCAGGAGTATGTATATGACGTGTGTCACACATACTTAGCCAGCTGCCTACAGTCCAGGGCTCATCCCTCATTCATGTGGGGCTGGACAGTCATGCCTACTCCAGGCCATACAATACACTCTGTACTCCCACTCCCGTGTATCAGAGGACACATTGTGCACAGTGATTTGCCCCTCAGGTGTCTGCCTCTGTGTCAGTGTGCTGTGGATTAGTCGCCAGGACTGCTGTGGAGTTTCTTGGTAGGGGCTCAGCATGCCACTGGAGATGTGACCATAGGAGACGATACTTGTGTGACACATAGGTGTCTGATCAGCTGCCCATGCAGACTGGGGCATGTAAATGTGAAGTTCAGGCAGCTGTTCCCCATGCACAGCAGAGTGTGAGGGGCTCAGGTTCCGAGGGTAGTGTCACAGGTCTCCCATATGTCCAATAGGTATGACCTGGACAGATGAGGGTTAAGAGGATGTGTTGTGGGGGGATGTACATGTGCACTTGTGCAGCTCCAGGACTTGCATTCCCCATGACCTACTATTGTGACACAGTGCAGAGTGTTGTTGTCTGGCTGCAAAGTCATACATCACTGAGACAGTGATGTATGACTTTGCAGTCATGCCTCCGCCATGGCATGTGTCTACTGATTGGTGATCCTGCAGGGGAGTGACATGTGCTACATGCACACCATAGTGGCGCTGGCTATCAGGACATGGGTGCATCATGGTGTCTGTCGCTGGTATGCATCACATGCATTTCCTATTTGACTCTGGGCATCCCTTACATCCGTAAACCTGTACTGACTCAGTGGCAAGAGCTGTGATGTGTCCACACCGTGTCCTCTGCACTGTCCAACTACTGTGTACTTGGTGCATGTGTCAACACTGGGGTGTTGCAATCCAACAGACACCAGACAGATGGGTGCAAGGCCATGTGGGATGTGAGTGCCATGCTTGGCATCAGACTGACAATTGACTTCTCCTGTTCAATTAGTGCACTTTTAGCAATGCACAACTAATGATGCCAGGGCTTGCTCTGTGATGTGCTGTGCTCACAGTGGTGTGTGCGTTATGTGCAGGTGACTGATGTCTGTCTGTTTCCCCATTGTTTGCAGATACATCCACGGCCACGGAAGGGGACAGCTCCACGGACCAGGAGGAGCCGGAGAGCCAGACTGGGTCAGCAGCCGAGGAGTGGTCGGAGGGACCCAGTGGCACGGAGGGCGAGGGGAGCCACACCGAGGAGTCCTCAGCAGCATCCACCTCAGCTGAGGACCAGAGCAACTCGGAGGATGACTCCCTTGTGGAGGCGGGTGTCAGCAGCCACCACACCCCAGCTAGTGTTGCTGTCCCCGCCACCACCAGCACCACCACCGCCCTCCCATCGGCTCCCATTCCCCAGGTCCGTGGAGGCTCCCATGTCCGGGAGCGTGTCTCCTTTGGGCCAGGCACCGCACCCCTGCCCCTGTGTCCCCTGCTGCCCTGAGTGAGGAGTCTGTGTACCTCCTTCGCCAGCTCCATGTAGGGCAGACAGCCATGCTGAGTGTCCTCCATGCGCACACCGCGCTGTTGACTCAGCTGGTGTCGTTCATGGAGGGCATCTCATCGGGCATGTCTGACCTACAGAGGGGCAATAGGTCCATGGACTCCTCCCTGACGGCAGCAGTGTCCCTCCTCAAACGGTCCCTCACCCCTCCTGCCTCTGCTCCATCCACACTCCCCAGCACCTTACCCATCCCAGGCACACACACACTGGCACACACCAGCACACACACATCCAGCACACTGACACACACGCCAATGACAAAACGCACACGCACGCACATTCAGGGGACTGAAGCCAGACTCACAGGGGATGGGGCCCTGGAACACACACACGCATCCACATGCACTGCGCAGTCCTCAGTTCCCTCTCCCTCCAAAGCACCCTCCCTTGCCTCACCTGCAACCCCAAAGTCACAGCAGCTCTTCCTCTGTGACCTCGGCCTCTTCCCCACCGATGAAGCTGCTCCAGCATCCCGGGGGAAGAGGAAGCCCACCCACACGGAGCAGAGTGCCCCTCGCCCCCGGACACCCTCCCCCAGGCGCAGACGGACTGAGGCCCCCACCCGCAAGTCCCCCCGGAGTGCTAAGAGCAAGACCCCGCCACCGCCCTGCAGCTCAGGCACAAGGTCTCCGTCCTCCATCCCTCAGGCCCCCACTGCACAGGTGCCCCCACCACACCCTGCCCCAGGTTCCCCCACCCACAGATATACCATCCCCAAGATGCTCCGGCCTTCTCCCCCTGCCACTTGCTCTCCCAGCACCACACCCCCCGCTGCGCTTGTCTGTGCCACTGATGTGGTGAGGGTGTCCCCCCCTCTGTCCAACCCACCTTGCCTGTTCCCCATTCTCCTCCCCTGGAGGTAGGCACTGCAGTGGAGTCCACTACCGCCCTGTCTGACTTGGGCACTGCAGTGGCGGACCTGTCCACCCCATCTGCAGGGTCCACTGCAGTTGTGCCGGCACCCACGACATCTGTGTCATGCCCCCCAGTTGTGCCGGCACACACCATGTCAGACACCTCCACTGCAGTTGTCAGTGGCTCTCCAGCACCCACCACCCCTTCCCTGACTCCCCCTGGTGAGCCCTGATCCTGTCCCTGCGGTGCCTGGCCTGCCCCCCGGTTGCCCCTCCTAGTGGATTGTCCCTGGTATTGTGCAGGCATGCGTAGGGTGACATCTGCCAGTGTCACCCTGTTTGAACTTTGACAATGGACTGGCCATTGGCCTTTGCTCTTTTTTCAGGACTTCGTTTGGCCTCAACACATATGCTGAATAAAGCAACTTTCTTTTCTCTAGTGCTCATGCTTCAGATGTACATGTTGTTGGTGCAGCTAACCATGCCCTTGCTGCAGTGATGGTGATATCTGGTCTCATGATTATGAAGTGTTACTGTGCAGGAACCCATGTGGTCCAGGGGGAATGTGTCCTATCATGTGGTGTATCCATGTCATCAATAGCAGCATCTGAGGGTGTCATGTGTTCAGTATTTGGCAATGGGTTTCCTACTTACATTGGCAATTTCATATCTGTGGCTTCCACCCCTGCACATCTGTTGTGCCTGCCATCGTTGCATTTGTCTACTTCCCTGACCGTGTTGCCATCTCCAGTGGACATGCAGGTTTGGGCATCAATGGGGAGGGACTCATCCGTGTAGTCAGTGCAACATTGCTATACAAGTGTGTTGGATCTGTGCTGATGATTCCGTTGGCACATCCATGACCAGGCTGATGTGATGGGAGCCCTCATTTGGTGCTAATTGTTGATTGTGTGACCAAGTGCTCAGCTGACATGATGGGGCCCTACTGAGGCAACATATGGCACAGCTTTCCTCACACAGGAGTGGAGTCCCCTCATGGCAGTGTGTACACGTGTGACATTGCCTGCGCCCAAGGTGTGTGTTGTATGTGCATGTCTGTGTGTTCACTTCCATTCATCTGCGCATGCTGTGATCCCTAGTGTTGTACCTGTTTGTGATGCTTGCTGACTTGAGCTATGTTCCCCCAAAGTCTTCTCCCTGTGTTCTCTGTGATGTGGGTGCATGGCACATTACTGGTCATCAGGGTGTCACCCATAGGTGTGTTTGCTGTCAGGGCAGAGTTTGTGTGCTGACGCAGATGGGTCACAGTCAGGTTTCCCTTTGGCACTTGTTGTTTGCCCCTGTCATGTGATTTCCAGTTTGTGTTATCTTTCAGTGATTGTGACACGTTGTGTGTGTGACTGCTGGCACTCCTTAGGGTCCGGGCTGCAATGTTGGTTGTTGTCTATGTGTGTTCTTTGTGGGTGACCTTGGCTTCTTCATTGGTGTGTGACTGTGGCTGGGATCCCATTGGTCGGTGTGGTATTGCCGTCATGTCCATGTACAGCGTAGTGTGCAGTGTGTCAGACATTCAGGAGTCTTGTTGAGTGTCCATGTGTGATGTGTTTCTACACCTTGGTTCCCACCCACCACCCTGGAATAGTCATGGGTGCATGTGCAATGTCACCAGTGCATGTGTACTTCACTGCTGCACATTGTTGGAGGTCGAGGGGTGTGGTCTTGAGTGTGTGCAGATGAGAGTCGTTGCCCAGCTAGTCCCCTGCCTCCATGTTGGCCTTGGCTTACTGGCCATGCTGATTGATTTGTGCTTGTGTAGGTGTGATGGTAGTTTGTTGCTCAGGACACCTGACTGTGGTTCACAGTGTGAACGACATTTAGCTTTGTCATCACAGTGGTATTTTTCTTCAGCCCAGGGTCACCACATTGTGGGGGCCCTGGGGGTGGTGCTGTGGTGTGTCTGTGACTTGCTGTGTCAGTTGTTGTTCCTACGTGCCTGTGTGACATGTGTGTTTTGTGCTCCCTCTCACCTGTCAATGCCTGCTTGCCCACATAGGGGATTTGGATCCATGAGTTACCTTAGTGTGGCAGTGTATGCACATCTGTATGATTGGTATTCAGCTCTCCTCATGTGTTGTGTTGTTGCCTGGGGACACTGGCACCCCCACCCCTCACCTGCTGTGTATGATGACAGTGTTGGTCTGCCTGTTTGTGTTTGTGCATCTGCACCACTGCATTGGCATATCTTGGGTGTGCCATTGGCTGTATGTTGTTTGGTGTGTTTCCCCTGCTGTCCCTGGGACTCCTAGGTCATCGGTCAGCACAGTGATCATGGTTTGTGTGTCCCATTGCTGCCATGGTATGGTATCTGTTCACCTCACATCTGCTGTCTCCACAGGGTATCTGCATTTGTGTGCCCATTGGTGCAAATATGTGGGTCTGCATTCTGATGGTCACTTCTGTCATTGTGTCATTGATGACTGTTGACGGTCTCAGCCCCCATGGGTGTTGTTTGTCTGCACATGGCCAAAGGAATGTCTCATTTGCACTGCAGTATTTGGCTCCCCCAATTTATGTTGCAATGGGACACATACACTACTTTGCCACAGATGAGTTTTTGGTTCTGTGACCAGGAATGATCCATGCAGTTTGGCAGTTGCAGCTCTTTCTTTGTCAACAATTACCTTTTGGTCACTGTGATGATGAGGGTGTAGACCCCATTGCCACAATGGTCAAAATGTGCTTCAGCTATGGACCCCACACTTCCCTTTTGGTCACTGTGATGATGGGGGTTTAGACCCCATTGCCACAATGGTCAAAATGTGCTTCAGCTATGGACCCCACACTTGCCTTTTGGTCACTGTGATGATGGGGGTTTAGACCCCATTGCCACAATGGTCAAAATGTGCTTCAGCTATGGACCCCACACTTGCCTTTTGGTCACTGTGATGATGGGGGTTTAGGCCCCATTGCCACAATGGTCATGGGCTGCTTGCATTGTGGGTGCCACACACATATATGTGTGGCACATGTGCTAGGGGGTCACATTGTATGTTCAATGTCATGTTCGGTGTTGTAGGCATTTGACACAGCCTGCTCACACGCTTGTCATGGTGGTGGGGGGATGTCTTAATCTTGCATTCCCTAGGTTGTGGTGTGCTTGTTGTGTCATGCATTGTCCATCCTATGAGTGGGGGTGGTAGTAGTGGTAGGCATCCAGCCCCCTGGCTAAGGGTGGTAGTAGTGGTAGGCATCCTGCCCCCTGGCTAAGGGTGGTAGTAGTGGTAGGCATCCTGCCCCCCTGGTTGAGGGTGGTAGTAGTGGTAGGCATCCAGCCCCCCTGGCTAAGGGTGGTAGTAGTGGTGGGCATCCTGCCCCCCTGGCTAAGGGTGGTAGTAGTGGTAGGCATCCTGCCCCCCCTGGGTGAGGGTGGTAGTAGTGGTAGGCATCCTGCCCCCCTGGCTAAGGGTGGTAGTAGTGGTAGGCATCCTGCCCCCCTGGCTAAGGGTGGTAGTAGTGGTGGGCATCCTGCCCCCCCTGGGTGAGGGTGGTAGTAGTGGTAGGCATCCTGCCCCCCTGTCTAAGGGTGGTAGTAGTGGTGGGCATCCTGCCCCCCTGGCTAAGGGTGGTAGTAGTGGTAGGCATCCTGCCCCCCTGGCTAAGGGTGGTAGTAGTGGTGGGCATCCTGCCCCCCTGGGTGAGGGTGGTAGTAGTGGTGGGCATCCTGCCCCCTGGCTAAGGGTGGTAGTAGAGGTAGGCATCCTGCCCCCTGGCTAAGGGTGGTAGTAGTGGTAGGCATCCTGCCCCCTGGCTAAGGGTGGTAGTAGTGGTAGGCATCCTGCCCCCCTGGTTGAGGGTGGTAGTAGTGGTAGGCATCCAGCCCCCCTGGCTAAGGGTGGTAGTAGTGGTGGGCATCCTGCCCCCTGGCTAAGGGTGGTAGTAGTGGTAGGCATCCTGCCCCCCTGGGTGAGGGTGGTAGTAGTGGTGGGCATCCTGCCCCCTGGCTAAGGGTGGTAGTAGTGGTGGGCATCCTGCCCCCCTGGGTGAGGGTGGTAGTAGTGGTGGGCATCCTGCCCCCCTGGGTGAGGGTGGTAGTAGAGGTAGGCATCCTGCCCCCCTGGCTAAGGGTGGTAGTAGTGGTAGGCATCCTGCCCCCTGGTTGAGGGTGGTAGTAGTGGTAGGCATCCAGCCCCCCTGGCTAAGGGTGGTAGTAGTGGTGGGCATCCTGCCCCCTGGCTAAGGGTGGTAGTAGTGGTAGGCATCCTGCCCCCTGGCTAAGGGTGGTAGTAGTGGTGGGCATCCTGCCCCTCCTGGGTGAGGGTGGTAGTAGTGGTGGGCATCCTGCCCCCTGGCTAAGGGTGGTAGTAGAGGTAGGCATCCTGCCCCCCTGGCTAAGGGTGGTAGTAGTGGTAGGCATCCTGCCCCCCTGGCTAAGGGTGGTAGTAGTGGTAGGCATCCTGCCCCCCTGGTTGAGGGTGGTAGTAGTGGTAGGCATCCAGCCCCCCTGGCTAAGGGTGGTAGTAGTGGTGGGCATCCTGCCCCCTGGCTAAGGGTGGTAGTAGTGGTAGGCATCCTGCCCCCCTGGGTGAGGGTGGTAGTAGTGGTGGGCATCCTGCCCCCCTGGCTAGGGTGGTAGTAGTGGTGGGCATCCTGCCCCCTGGGTGAGGGTGGTAGTAGTGGTGGGCATCCTGCCCCCCTGGGTGAGGGTGGTAGTAGAGGTAGGCATCCTGCCCCCTGGCTAAGGGTGGTAGTAGTGGTAGGCATCCTGCCCCCCTGGTTGAGGGTGGTAGTAGTGGTAGGCATCCAGCCCCCCTGGCTAAGGGTGGTAGTAGTGGTGGGCATCCTGCCCCCTGGCTAAGGGTGGTAGTAGTGGTAGGCATCCTGCCCCCCTGGCTAAGGGTGGTAGTAGTGGTGGGCATCCTGCCCCCCTGGGTGAGGGTGGTAGTAGTGGTGGGCATCCTGCCCCCTGGCTAAGGTGGTAGTAGAGGTAGGCATCCTGCCCCCTGGCTAAGGGTGGTAGTAGTGGTAGGCATCCTGCCCCCTGGCTAAGGGTGGTAGTAGTGGTAGGCATCCTGCCCCCCTGGTTGAGGGTGGTAGTAGTGGTAGGCATCCAGCCCCCCTGGCTAAGGGTGGTAGTAGTGGTGGGCATCCTGCCCCCCTGGCTAAGGGTGGTAGTAGTGGTAGGCATCCTGCCCCCCTGGGTGAGGGTGGTAGCAGTGGTGGGCATCCTGCCCCCTGGCTAAGGGTGGTAGTGGTGGTGGGCATCCTGCCCCCCCTGGGTGAGGGTGGTAGTAGTGGTGGGCATCCTGCCCCCCCTGGGTGAGGGTGGTAGTAGAGGTAGGCATCCTGCCCCCCTGGCTAAGGGTGGTAGTAGAGGTAGGCATCCTGCCCCCTGGCTAAGGGTGGCAGTAGTGGTGGGCATCCTGCCCCCCCTGGGTGAGGGTGGTAGTAGTGGTGGGCATCCTGCCCCCTGGGTGAGGGTGGTAGTAGAGGTAGGCATCCTGCCCCCTGGCTAAGGGTGGTAGTAGAGGTAGGCATCCTGCCCCCTGGCTAAGGGTGGTAGTAGTGGTGGGCATCCTGCCCCCTGGGTGAGGGTGGCAGTAGTGGTGGGCATCCTGCCCCCCTGGGTGAGGGTGGTAGTAGAGGTAGGGCATCCTGCCCCCCTGGCTAAGGGTGGTAGTAGTGGTAGGCATCCTGCCCCCCTGGCTAAGGGTGGTAGTAGTGGTGGGCATCCTGCCCCCCTGGGTGAGGGTGGTAGTAGTGGTGGGCATCCTGCCCCCCTGGGTGAGGGTGGTAGCAGTGGTGGGCATCCTGCCCCCTGGCTAAGGGTGGTAGTAGTGGTGGGCATCCTGCCCCCCTGGGTGAGGGTGGTAGTAGTGGTGGGCATCCTGCCCCCTGGCTAAGGGTGGTAGTAGAGGTAGGGCATCCTGCCCCCTGGCTAAGGGTGGTGGTGGTGGTGGGCATCTGGCACCCCCTGGCTAAGGGTGGTTGTGGTGGCTGGCATCCAGCCCCCTCTGGGTTGGGGTGGTGGCGCGCATTCAGGCCCCTGTGTGCATATGTGGCATTGGTGATGGGCATCCCGCCCCTATGGTGCTGCTGGTGTAAGTATATTCAGATTCCCAGTGTATGTGTGTGTGATGTGTCGTGGTACGTGTTGTATGTGTTTTGTGGTTGGTGTCTGACTTACCTTCTGCGCCGTACGCGTCCGTGCCTGTTCCGGTAGTAGATGTAGAATATTGGTATGATCGGGACAAAGGGATTCATGGTTGGTTCGTGGTCGTTCGTCCTTCTCGTTGCTTCGCGTCGTCCTCGCCAGCTTGGCTTCGGCCCTCGCCGCTCGGCTTCGCCCTCGCCGCTTCGCGTCGCCCTCGCCTCGTGCTGTGTTCTGCTCTCGTAGCCGTGGATCGTGTTGCTGGCGCGATTCGGAGCTTATGTGCGCTCTCCCGGATGCTTTGACGTGCCGTGGCGTAGCGATGGGTTCGGCGCGTACGGAAAGCGCATCGTGACTTGTCCGGCCGGACGGGGCTGCATTTTCCCTTCCGTGCGACTCGATCTCGGCGTTTCCGGATTCGCCTTCGGTCGGAGAACAGGACCTGGTTTGGGTGAGTACGGCTCGGCCGGATTCTTTGCTGTTGTGCGCATCGTACTTGCTCGTCTCGGTGTGTTGTACGGATCGGTCGGGAAACTGGCTTTCGCATGGCTTTTTTCCCGACCGAATAGTATTGGGTGCGCTCCGACCGAGATCGGAATCGGCCCCTG
>CAWUFW010025562.1:0-43278 GCA_963921515.1 Calotriton arnoldi
GATACTTAAAGCAATGTGGAAGGAGTGTGGAGTGACTTACAAGTTCACCACACCCTATCACCCACAATGCAATGGTTTAGTTGAGAGATTCAACAAAACCTTGAAGGGCATGATTAAAGGGCTCCCAGAAAAGCTTAGGCGAAGATGGGACATACTCTTGCCCTGCCTTTTATTTGCGAACAGGGAGGTGCCTCAAAAGGGGTTGGCTACAGCCCTTTTGAACTTTGTTTGGTCACCCTGTCAGGGGTCCACTGTGCTTGGTGAAGGAAGGATGGGAGTTACCTCTCAAGCCCCCAAAGCAAGACATAGTGGACTACGTACTTGGTCTCCGCTCCCGGATGGCTGAGTATATGAAAAAGGCAACTAAAAACCTTGAGGCTAGCCAGGAACTTCAAAAGGCCTGGCACGACCAAAAGGCTGTACTGACTGTTTACCAGCCAGGACAGAAGGTGTGGGTGTTGGAGCCAGTGGCTCCAGCAGCTCTCCAAGACAAATGGAGTGGACCCCATACCATTGTTGAGCAGAAGGGTGAGGTTACCTACTTAGTAGACCTAGGAACACCCAGGAGTCCCCACAGGGTTCTCCATGTCAACAGGTTAAAACCATATGTGGACAGGGTAGACATGGGCTTGCTCATGGCTACTGATGAGGGACAGGAGGAAGAGAGTGACCCACTCCCTGACCTGCTCTCACAGAACCCTGGTGATGGGTCAGTGGATGGTGTAGCCTTGGCAGGCAGCCTCACTACCCAGCAGCAGACTGATTGCAGACAGGTGCTCAATCAGTTCAGACACATATTCTCACTGACACCCAGTCAGACTACCTGGTGCACTCATGAAGTGGACACTGGGGACAGTCTGCCTATTAAAAATAAGATTTATAGGCAATTTGACCATGTCAGGGACTGTATCAGGACAGAAGTCCAGAAGATGTTGGATTTGGGAGTCATTGAACCCTCAGATAGCCCTTGGGCTAGTCCAGTGGTCCTTGTGCCAAAACCTCACACCAATGGTGGGAAAAGAGAGATGAGGTTTTGTGTGGACTACAGGGGTCTCAATGCAGTCACTAGGACTGATGCCCATCCAAAACCAAGGGCAGATGAGCTAATAGACACTTTGGCCTCAGCCAAGTATCTAAGCACATTTGACCTGACAGCTGGCTACTGGCAGATCAGACTAGCTGATGATGCAAAGCCAAAGACAGCATTCTCAACCCCTAGTGGGCATTATCAATTTGTGGTGATGCCCTTTGGTCTGAAGAATGCACCTGCCACTTTTCAGAGGCTGGTGAACACAGTCCTTACAGGTCTGGAAGCCTATAGTGCAGCATATCTAGATGATATTGCTGTCTTTAGCTCCACCTGGGAGGATCACCTGGTCCACCTCAGAAATGTTTTGCAGGCCCTGCAGAAAGCAGGCCTGACTATCAAGGCCACAAAGTGCCAGATAGGGCAGAGTCAGGTTGTGTACCTGGGCCACCTTGTGGGTGGAGGCCAGGTTCAACCACTGCAGAGCAAAATCCAGACCATCATGGACTGGACTGCTCCAACTACCCAGACTCAGGTGAGAGCCTTCTTAGGCCTGACTGGGTACTATAGGAGATTTGTCAAGGGGTATGGATCAATAGTGACACCCCTGAATGACTTAACTTCCAAGAAAATGCCCAAAAAGGTTCAGTGGACAGTTAGCTGTCAAAAGGCATTTGATGACCTGAAGCAGGCCATGTGCACTGCTCCCATTCTACAGAGTCCTGATTACTCCAAGAAGTTCATTGTTCAAACTGATGCATCTGAATTGGGGGTAGGGGCTGTACTGTCACAATTGAATGAAGAAGGTCAGGATCAGCCAGTAGCTTTCATTAGCAGAAGGCTGACCCCTAGAGAGAAACGTTGGTCAGCCATTGAGAGGAGGCCTTTGCTGTGGTCTGGGCTCTGAAGAAGCTGAGGCCATACTTGTTTGGTACTCACTTCCTTGTTCAAACAGACCATAAGCCCCTCTTATGGCTAAAACAAATGAAGGGTGAAAACCCCAAACTGCTTAGGTGGTCCATTTCCCTACAGGGGATGGACTTCACAGTGGAACATAGACCTGGGAGTAACCATGCCAATGCAGATGGACTCTCTAGGTGCTTCCACTTAGAACATGAAGACTTAACTGGACAAGGTTAGTTTAATGTCCCTACGTTTGGGGGTTGTGTAGGAGAGTAGGATCTGCTTCACATGGGTACCCCCACTTTTTGCTGATGCTTCACTGTTTTTCGACCTTAGTCTGGCTGGGGCCCTGCTAATCAGAACCCCAACCTAGCTGCTTCCTCTCTAAAATGGTTTCCATGTGCCTTAGGCACATCTCTGATTGGAATCTGGAGTGCCCTTATAAGTCCCTAGTATATGGTATACTATGTACCCAGGGCATAGGTACCTCAGAGGCCTACCAGGGGCTGCAGCATGTATTGTGCCACCCCTGGAAGGCCATCCAAACTGACACCACAGGTCTGCTACTGCAGCCTGGGTAAGGTGGTGCATGCATCTCTTACTGTGATATAGGCTACCTATATCACTATATACATACACACATATAAACCTATAAGTCACTCCTATGGCAGGCCTTATCAATCCTGAAGGCAGAGTGCGTGGTTCCTATGTGAGAGGGTGCCCCTGCATGAGCAGGGCCCCTCTGCAGCGTTCGGAGACCCTTCTCTGATGCTGTTTGTAGTGCAGCCTGACCATATACTCTTAAGCGCATTATAGCCTCGCGTTAAATGCTAACTTTGGGATGGCTGCACGGAAACATGTCGTGTTTGGTGTCAAACATCTTGGAATACTACCCCCTGCCAGTTCTGGCGGCGGGGTAGCATTCCACCCTTCTAGAGGGAAAGACATGTACACACCGGTATGCCCGGTACTGACTTTCCAAGCCCTGGCATCACAAAATGGATGCCGCTGCCACAGACACGAGTCTGGCCTCCTGCTGCTGACCAAAAATCCAGCAGGGGAGGCCTGGACAATAGGTTTCCTGTCCCAGGGAGGTGTGACCACCTCCCCAGACAGGATAGTGTGTATTGGGGCTGGGCGGGAGCACTCTCTGGTGCTTTGAAGTCCTGCACTGGGGGCACACTTGGTGTCCCTGTGCATACCCCAGTTCAAACCGGCTCAGGGGCTTCCAGCCCCTGCTCTGGCACGAAACTGGACAAAGGGAAAGGGTGTAACCACCCCTCTGCCCTGACCCTCCCATAGGTGGGGTCGCAGAGTATGTCCAACCCCTACCTTAGTATAAGTAAGGGAACCCAGTCCTTAGGACTTTATATTTACCTGGACGAAACTCTGATACAGAATCCTGGACCTTCGACGCTCTACTTTAAGATTAGAGGACTGAAGAATCTCCCTTGGGGTCAAGGACTGACTCCCCTGCTTGGCAGGCACCAAAGAAGCAATTGTCCGGTCTGCATCGCTGAAGCTCCTGTCGAACGCTGAAGTCTTTGTATCACCAGAGGTATATTTCCAGACTTCCCCGAGGCTGCCCTGAGTCTCCAGCAAAGCTGAGGCCCGTAGCTGTCGTGGGTAACATGGAACCGTGACCCCTGGACAGTGAACGCATTTGCAAGTGCATCCTCTTCTGGGTCTCTCACGAAGTTGTGCTTTGGGCTCCTAGTAGCTCCAGCCTCCAGCACCAACTGCACCGAAGATCACTGGCCTCCACTCCACGAGTGTCCTGTGAGCCAGCTCCACGTGCACCGTCTTGAGGCTCCTTCGCGGTCGCTAGTCCGTTGGCTAGTAGGCCCTCACAAAAGCCAATCTTTCTCTGCTTGGGCTCCCTGGTTGCTCCAGGTGTGCCCTGACTGATCCTCGCTGGGTGAGTCCCCCAGACCTTGCTGGTTTGCAACATCGTCCTTCTTTGCTTTCCACGAGACTTGCCGTTGCCAAGGCTTGTTGGGTCCAATTTGGTCGCTGACACCCCTGCAATCGACAAACGTTGTGGGACAGCTCGAATCCAGCTCCTGGTTGTCGTCGACGCCTCCTGGACCTCGTGGCTGAAGAGTCAAGATGACCATCAACCTACCTGAAGCACTCGACATCGGTGGGCATCTGCTCATCGCCTTCCTGGTCACTGGCTAGTGACCCAGACTCTGTCCCCTCTGCTTTCAGGTTCTTCAGATCTTCGATCCACCTTTGGATCCACCCGAACACTTTCGACTTGGTCGCCAGCAGCACTTTGCAGCAGATCGCCATAGAAAGCGACGACGAAACCCGACCCCGAAAGACACCTATGCACCCGGCTTCCCTGGGTGAGGTAACTCGAGTACTCTGGTGCTCCCGTAGGTATAGACACTAGAACAGCCTAGTTCTCAAAGGGTTTGCTCCAAGTCCTCCTCTAAGTGTCCCTTTTCTTTTAAATTCTAATCGCGACTTTCCCCATAGAAGTTAACGGTGGTTCGCGGTTGTGTTCATACACTGCACGCGTCCCCCGTGGGGCCCCTGTGTCACTGCCTTGGGTGGTTCCTTGTGGTCCAAGCACTTCTACAGGCTCTAGGCCTTGTGTCTAGCTCAGTCGTGGTTCTTATACCACTTTATTGGTATATGGTTTGGTATGCCCCTGGGGCTCAAACGTGTATTTGTGCTATTACTGTAGATAACTAACTCGTAACGTATGTACTTCGAACTCTAGCCTCATAAAGAGACTAGAGGGGTGTGTTTAGTAATAAATACATATATTTTGAATATATACCTGGTGTGGTCCTCTTTCATTTGGTCACTCAAGAGATTATAGACTGGTAAAACAAGCTGCTTTACATTCCTTCAAGACTTAGCCTGAGGGCTGCTCTCCATAGCTACCACTAGGATAGCTTTCAATAAAGGTTGTCTTTAACCTATCTCCAATAAGGGGTTGTTTGGACTGGTGCAAGGTGCCCACTATAATTAGTGGACAGCATATGCCAGGCCAACTTCTCACACTTTCTACACCTCTCTTGCCTCTTTCTGCACCCCTCTTGCCTCTTTCTGCACCTCTGTTGCTTCTTTCTGCACTTCTCTTGCTTCTTTCTGCACTTCTCTTGCTTCTTTCTACACATCTCTTGCTTCTTTCTGCACCCCTCGTACCTCTTTCTGCACCCTTCTTCCCTTTTCCTGCACATCTCTTGGTTCTATCTGCACTGCTCTTGCCTCTTTCTGCACCCCTCTTGCCTCTTTCTGCACCTCTTTTGCTTCTTTCTGCACTTCTCTTGCTTCTTTCTGCACCTCTCTTGCTTCTTTCTGCACTCCTCTTGCCTCTTTCTGCACCATTTTTCACTTTTCCTGCACGTCTCTTGGTTCTTTCTGCACTGCTCTTGCCTCTTTCTGCACCCCTCTTGCCTCTTTCTGCACCTCTTTTGCATCTTTCTGCACTTCTCTTGACTCTTTCTGCATCTCTCTTGCCTCTTTCTGCACCTCTGTTGCTTCTTTCTGCACTTCTCTTGTTTCTTTCTACACCTCTCTTACTTTTTTCTGCACCCCTCTTGCCTCTTTCTGTACCCTTCTTCCCTTTTCTTGCAACTCTCTTGGTTATTTCTGCACTGCTCTTGTCTCTTTCTGCACCGCTCGTGCCTCTTTCTGCACCTCTTTTGCTTGTTTCTGCACTTCTCTTCCCTCTTTGTGTACCCCTTTTGCCTCTTTCTGCATCCTCTGTTGGTTGTTTCTGCACTTCTCTTGCTTCTTTCTACACCTCTCTTCCTTCTTTCTGCACCCCACTTGCCTCTTTCTGAACCCTCTTTTCCTCTTTGTGCACCCCTGTTCCCTCTTTCTGTAACTCTCTTGCCTCTTTCTGCACCCCCTAGCCTCTTTCTGCATCTCTTTTTCTTGTTTCTTCTCTTACTTTGCCTCTTTCTGGACCCCTCTTGCCTCCTTCTGCACCTCTGTTGTTTCTTAATGCACTGCTCTTGCTTCTTTCTGCACTTCTCTAGCAAATTTCTGCACCCCTCTTGCCTCTTTCGGCGCACCTCTTCTCTCTTTCTGCACCCCTGTTCCCTCTTTCTGTACCTCTCCTGCCTCTTTCTGTATCTCTGCTGCTTCTTTCTGCACTTCTCTTGCCTATTTCTGCACCCCTCTTCCCTCTTTATGCACCTCTGTTGCTTCTTTCTGTACTTCTCTTGCTTCCTTCTGTACTTCTCTTGACACTTTCTGCACCCCTCTTGCCTCTTTCTGCACCTCTGTTGCTTCTTTCTGCACTTCTCTTGTTTCTTTCTACACCTCTCTTGCTTCTTTCTGCACCCCTCGTGCCTCTTTCTGTACCCTTCTTCCCTTTTCCTGCACGTCTCTTGGTTCTTTCTGCACTGCTCTTACCTCTTTCTGCACCCCTCTTGCCTCTTTCTGCACCTCTTTTGCTTCTTTCTGCACTTCTCTTGCCTCTTTCTGCCCCCCTCTTGCCTCTTTCTGCACCTATGTTGCTTCTTTCTGCACTTCTCTTGCTTCTTTCTATACCTCTCTTGCTTCTTTCTTCACCCCTCGTGCCTCTTTCTGCAACCTTCTTCCCTTTTCCTGCTCGTCTCTTGGTTCTTTCTGCACTGCTCTTGCCTCTTTCTGCACCCCTCTTGCCTCTTTCTGCACCTCTTTTGCTTCTTTCTGAACTTCTCTTGCCTCTTTCTGCATCCCTCTTGCCTCTTTCTGCAACTCTGTTGCTTCTTTCTGTACTTCTCTTGCTTATTTCTACACCTCTCTTGCTTCTTTCTGCACCCCTCGTGCCTCTTTAAGCACCTTTCTTCCCTTTTCCTGCACGTCTCTTGGTTCTCTCGCACTGCTCTTACCTCTTTCTGCACCCCTCTTGCCTCTTTCTGCACCTCTTTTTCTTCTTTCTGCATTTCTCTTGCCTCTTTCTGCACCCTTCTTGCCTCTTTCTGCACCTCTGTTGCTTCTTTCTCCACTTCTCTTGCTTATTTCTACACCTCTCTTGCTTCTTTCTGCACTCCTCGTGCCTCTTTCTGTACCCTTCTTCCCTTTTCCTGCACGTCTCTTGGTTCTTTCTGCACTGCTCTTGCCTCTTTCTGCACCCATTGTGCCTCTTTCTGCAACTCTTTTGCTTCTTTCTGCACTTCTCTTGCTTCTTTCTACACCTCTCTTGCTTCTTTCTGCACCCTCGTGCCTCTTTCAGCACCCTTCTTCCCTTTTCCTGCACGTCTCTTGGTTCTCTCGGCACTGCTCTTACCTCTTTTGCACCCTCTTGCCTCTTTCTGCACCTCTTTTGCTTCTTTCTGCATTTCTCATGCCTCTTTCTGCACCCCTCTTGCCTCTTTCTGCACCTCTGTTGCTTCTTTCTGCACTTCTCTTGCTTATTTCTACACCTCTCTTGCTTCCTTCTGCACTCCTCTTGCCTCTTTCTGTACACTTCTTCCCTTTTCCTGCACGTCTCTTGGTTCTTTATGCACTGCTCTTGCCTCTTTCTGCACCCCTCGTGCTTCTTTCTGCACCTCTTTTGCTTCTTTCTGTACTTCTCTGCTTCTTTCTGCACCCTCTTGCCTCTTTCTGCATCTCTGTTGCTTCTTTCTGCACTTCTCTTGCTTCTTTCTACACCTCTGTTGCTTCTTCCAGCAATTCTCTTGCCACTTTCTGCACTTCTCTTGCCTGTTTCTGCACCTCTCTTGTTTCTTTCTGCACCCTCGTGCCTCTTTCTGCACCCTTCTTACCTTTTCCTGCACGTCTCTTGGTTCTTTCTGCACTGCTCTTGCCTCTTTCTGCACCCCTTTGCCTCTTTCTGCACCTCTTTTGCTTCTTTCTGCATTTCTCTTGCCTCTTTCTGCACCCCTCTTGCCTCTTTCTGCACCTCTGTTGCTTATTTCTGCACTTCTCTTGCTTCTTTCTACACATCTCTTGCTTCTTTCTGCACCTCTTGTGCCTCTTTCTGCACCCTTCTTCCCTTTTCCTGCACATCTCTTGGTTCTTTCTGCACTGCTCTTGCCTCTTTCTGCACCCCTCTTGCCTCTTTCTGCACCTCTTTTGCTTCTTTCTGCACTTCTCTTGCTTCTTTCTGCACCCCTCTTGCCTCTTTCTGCACCTCTGTTGCTTCTTTCTGCACTTCTCTTGCTTCTTTCTACACATCTCTTGCTTCTTTCTGCACCCCTCGTGCCTCTTTCTGCACCCTTCTTCCCTTTTCCTGCATGTCTCTTGGTTCTTTCTGCACTGCTCTGCTCTCTTTCGGCACCCCTTGCCTCTTTCTGCACCTCTTTTGCTTCTTTCTGCACTTCTCTTGCCTCTTTCTGCACCCCTCTTGCCTCTTTCCGCACCTCTGTTGCTTCTTTCTGTACTTCTCTTGCTTCTTTCTACACCTCTCTTGCTTCTTTCTGCACTCCTCGTGCCTCTTTCTGCACCCTTTTTTCCTTTTCCTGCACATCTCTTGGTTCTTTCTGCACTGCTCTTGCCTCTTTCTGCACCCCTCTTGCCTCTTTCTGCACCTCTTTTTCTTCTTTCTGCACTTCTCTTGCCTCTTTGTGCACCCCTCTTGCCTCTTTCTGCATACTCTGTTGGTTCTTTCTGCACTGCTCTTGCTTCTTTCTGCACCTCTGTTGTTTCTTTATGCACTTCTCTTGCTTCTTTCTACACCTCTCTTGCTTCTTTCTCCACCCCTCGTGCCTCTTTCAGCACCCTTCTTCCCTTTTCCTGCACGTCTCTTGGTTCTCTCAGCACTGCTCTTGCCTCTTTCTGCACCCCTCTTGCCTCTTTCTGCACCTCTTTTGCTTCTTTCTGCATTTCTCTTGCCTCTTTCTGCACCCCTCTTGCCTCTTTCTGCACCTCTGTTGCTTCTTTCTGCACTTCTCTTGCTTATTTCTACACCTCTCTTGCTTCTTTCTGCACTCCTCGTGCCTCTTTCGGTACCCTTCTTCCTTTTCTCTGCACATCTCTTGCCTCTTTCTGCACCCCTCTAGCCTCTTTCTGCACCTCTGTTGCTTCTCTCTGTACTTCTCTTGCTTCTTTCTACACCTCTCTTGCTTCTTTCTGCACCCCTCATGCCTCTTTCAGCACCCTTCTTCCCTTTTCCTGCACGTCTCTTGGTTCTCTCGGCACTGCTCTTACCTCTTTTTGCACCCCTCTTGCCTCTTTCTGCACCTCTTTTGCTTCTTTCTGCATTTCTCATGCCTCTTTCTGCACCCCTCTTGCCTCTTTCTGCACCTCTGTTGCTTCTTTCTGCACTTCTCTTGCTTATTTCTACACCTCTCTTGCTTCCTTCTGCACTCCTCGTGCCTCTTTCTGTACACTTCTTCCCTTTTCCTGCACGTCTCTTGGTTCTTTCTGCACTGCTCTTGCCTCTTTCTGCACCCCTCGTGCCTCTTTCTGCACCTCTTTTGCTTCTTTCTGTACTTCTCTTGCTTCTTTCTGCACCCCTCTTGCCTCTTTCTGCATCTCTGTTGCTTCTTTCTGCATTTCTCTTGCTTCTTTCTACACCTCTGTTGCTTCTTCCAGCAATTCTCTTGCCACTTTCTGCACTTCTCTTGCCTGTTTCTGCACCTCTCTTGTTTCTTTCTGCACCCTCGTGCCTCTTTCTGCACCTTTCTTCCCTTTTCCTGCACGTCTCTTGGTTCTTTCTGCACTGCTCTTGCCTCTTTCTGCACCCCTTTTGCCTCTTTCTGCACCTCTTTTTGCTTCTTTCTTCATTTCTCTTGCCTCTTTCTGCACCCCTCTTGCCTCTTTCTGCACCTCTGTTGCTTATTTCTGCACTTCTCTTGCTTCTTTCTACACATCTCTTGCTTCTTTCTGCACCCTTGTGCCTCTTTCTGCACCCTTCTTCCCTTTTCCTGCACATCTCTTGGTTCTTTCTGCACTGCTCTTGCCTCTTTCTGCACCCCTCTTGCCTCTTTCTGCACCTCTTTGCTTCTTTCTGCACTTCTCTTGCTTCTTTCTGCACCCCTCTTGCCTCTTTCTGCACCTCTGTTGCTTCTTTCTGCACTTCTCTTGCTTCTTTCTACACATCTCTTGCTTCTTTCTGCACCCCTCGTGCCTCTTTCTGCACCCTTCTTCCTTTTTCCTGCATGTCTCTTGGTTCTTTCTACACTGCTCTGCCCTCTTTCGGCACCCCTTGCCTCTTTCTGCACCCCTCTTGCCTCTTTCCGCACCTCTGTTGCTTCTTTCTGCACTTCTCTTGCTTCTTTCTACACATCTCTTGCTTCTTTCTGCACTCCTCGTGCCTCTTTCTGCACCCTTTTTTCCTTTTCCTGCACATCTCTTGGTTCTTTCTGCACTGCTCTTGCCTCTTTCTGCACCCTCCTTGCCTCTTTCTGCACCTCTTTTGCTTCTTTCTGCACTTCTCTTACCTCTTTCTGCATCTCTCTTGCCCCTTTCTGCACCTCTGTTGCTTCTTTCTGCACTTCTCTTGCTTCTTTCTACACCTCTCTTGCTTCTTTCTCCACCCTTCGTGCCTCTTTCTGCACCCTTCTTCCCTTTTCCTGCAACTCTCTTGGTTCTTTCTGCACTGCTCTTGTCTCTTTCTGCACCCCTCTTGCCTCTTTCTGCACCTCTTTTGCTTCTTTCTGCACTTCTCTTGCCTCTTTCTGCATCCTCTGTTGGTTCTTTCTGCACTGCTCTTGCTTCTTTCTGCACCTGTTGTTTCGTTCTGCACTTCTCTTGCTTCTTTCTACACCTCTCTTGCTTGTTTCTCCACCCCTCGTGCCTCTTTCAGCACCCTTCTTCCCTTTTCCTGCACGTCTCTTGGTTCTCTCAGCACTGCTCTTGCCTCTTTCTGCACCCCTCTTGCCTCTTTCTGCACCTCTTTTGCTTCTTTCTGCATTTCTCTTGCCTCTTTCTGCACCCCTTTTGCCTCTTTCTGCACCTCTGTTGCTTCTTTCTGTACTTCTCTTGCTTATTTCTACACCTCTCTTGCTTCTTTCTGCACTCCTCATGCCTCTTTCTGTACCCTTCTTCCCTTTTCCTGCTCGTCTCTTGGTTCTTTCTGCACTGCTCTTGCCTCTTTCTGCACCCCTTGTGCCTCATTATGCACCTCTTTTGCTTCTTTCTGCACTTCTCTTGCTTCTTTCTGCACCCCTCTTGCCTCTTTCTGCATCTCTGTTGCTTCTTTCTGCACTTCTCTTGCTTCTTTCTACACCTCTGTTGCTTCTTCCAGCAATTCTCTTGCCACTTTCTGCACTTCTCTTGCCTGTTTCTGCACCTCTCTTGTTTCTTTCTGCACCCCTCGTGCCTCTTTCTGCACCCTTCTTACCTTTTCCTGCACGTCTCTTGGTTCTTTCTGCACTGCTCTTGCCTCTTTCTGCACCCCTTTTGCCTCTTTCTGCACCTCTTTTTGCTTCTTTCTGCATTTCTCTTGCCTCTTTCTGCACCCCTCTTGCCTCTTTCTGCACCTCTGTTGCTTATTTCTGCACTTCTCTTGCTTCTTTCTACACATCTCTTGCTTCTTTCTGCACCCTTGTGCCTCTTTCTGCACCCTTCTTCCCTTTTCCTGCACATCTCTTGGTTCTTTCTGCACTGCTCTTGCCTCTTTCTGCACCCTCTTGCCTCTTTCTGCACCTCTTTTGCTTCTTTCTGCACTTCTCTTGCTTCTTTCTGCACCCCTCTTGCCTCTTTCTGCACCTCTGTTGCTTCTTTCTGAACTTCTCTTGCTTCTTTCTACACATCTCTTGCTTCTTTCTGCACCCCTCGTGCCTCTTTCTGCACCCTTCTTCCCTTTTCCTGCATGTCTCTTGGTTCTTTCTGCACTGCTCTGCCCTCTTTCGGCACCCCTTGCCTCTTTCTGCACCTCTTTTGCTTCTTTCTGCACTTCTCTTGCCTCTTTCTGCACCCCTCTTGCCTCTTTCCGCACCTCTGTTGCTTCTTTCTGTACTTCTCTTGCTTCTTTCTACACCTCTCTTGCTTCTTTCTGCACTCCTCGTGCCTCTTTCTGCACCCTTTTTTCCTTTTCCTGCACATCTCTTGGTTCTTTCTGCACTGCTCTTGCCTCTTTCTGCACCCCTCTTGCCTCTTTCTGCACCTCTTTTTCTTCTTTCTGCACTTCTCTTGCCCCTTTCTGCACCTCTGTTGCTTCTTTCTGCACTTCTCTTGCTTCTTTCTACACCTCTCTTGCTTCTTTCTGCACCCCTCGTGCCTCTTTCTGCACCCTTCTTCCTTTTTCCTGCAACTCTCTTGGTTCTTTCTGCACTGCTCTTGTCTCTTTCTGCACCCCTCTTGCCTCTTTCTGCACCTCTTTTGCTTCTTTCTGCACCCCTCTTGCCTCTTTGTGCATACTCTGTTGGTTCTTTCTGCACTGCTCTTGCTTCTTTCTGCACCTCTGTTGTTTCTTTATGCACTTCTCTTGCTTCTTTCTACACCTCTCTTGCTTCTTTCTCCACCCCTCGTGCCTCTTTCAGCACCCTTCTTCCCTTTTCCTGCACGTCTCTTGGTTCTCTCAGCACTGCTCTTGCCTCTTTCTGCACCCCTCTTGCCTCTTTCTGCACCTCTTTGCTTCTTTCTGCATTTCTCTTGCCTCTTTCTGCACCCCTCTTGCCTCTTTCTGCACCTCTGTTGCTTCTTTCTGCACTTCTCTTGCTTATTTCTACACCTCTCTTGCTTCTTTCTGCACTCCTCGTGCCTCTTTCGGTACCCTTCTTCCCTTTTCCTGCACATCTCTTGCCTCTTTCTGCACCCCTCTTGCCTCTTTCTGCACCTCTGTTGCTTCTCTCTGTACTTCTCTTGCTTCTTTCTACACCTCTCTTGCTTCTTTCTGCACCCCTCATGCCTCTTTCAGCACCCTTCTTCCCTTTTCCTGCACGTCTCTTGGTTCTCTCGGCACTGCTCTTACCTCTTTTTGCACCCCTCTTGCCTCTTTCTGCACCTCTTTTGCTTCTTTCTGCATTTCTCTTGCTTCTTTCTGCACCCCTCTTGCCTCTTTCTGCACCTCTGTTGCTTCTTTCTGCACTTCTCTTGCTTATTTCTACACCTCTCTTGCTTCCTTCTGCACTCCTCGTGCCTCTTTCTGTACACTTCTTCCCTTTTCCTGCACGTCTCTTGGTTCTTTCTGCACTGCTCTTGCCTCTTTCTGCACCTCTCGTGCCTCTTTCTGCACCTCTCTTGCCTCTTTCTGTATTTCTCTTGCTTCTTTCTGCACCCCTCTTGCCTCTTTCTGCATCTCTGTTGCTTCTTTCTGCATTTCTCTTGCTTCTTTCTACACCTCTGTTGCTTCTTCCAGCAATTCTCTTGCCACTTTCTGCACTTCTCTTGCCTGTTTCTGCACCTCTCTTGTTTCTTTCTGCACCCCTCGTGCCTCTTTCTGCACCCTTCTTCCCTTTTCCTGCACGTCTCTTGGTTCTTTCTGCACTGCTCTTGCCTCTTTTGCACCCTTTTGCCTCTTTCTGCACCTCTTTTTGCTTCTTTCTTCATTTCTCTTGCCTCTTTCTGTACCCCTCTTGCCTCTTTCTGCACCTCTGTTGCTTATTTCTGCACTTCTCTTGCTTCTTTCTACACATCTCTTGCTTCTTTCTGCACCCCTTGTGCCTCTTTCTGCACCCTTCTTCCCTTTTCCTGCACATCTCTTGGTTCTTTCTGCACTGCTCTTGCCTCTTTCTGCACCCCTCTTGCCTCTTTATGCACCTCTTTTGCTTCTTTCTGCACTTCTCTTGCTTCTTTCTGCACCCCTCTTGCCTCTTTCTGCACCTCTGTTGCTTCTTTCTGCACTTCTCTTGCTTCTTTCTACACATCTCTTGCTTCTTTCTGCACCCTCGTGCCTCTTTCTGCACCCTTCTTCCTTTTTCCTGCATGTCTCTTGGTTCTTTCTACACTGCTCTGCCCTCTTTCGGCACCTCTTGCCTCTTTCTGCACCCCTCTTGCCTCTTTCCCGCACCTCTGTTGCTTCTTTCTGCACTTCTCTTGCTTCTTTCTACACATCTCTTGCTTCTTTCTGCACTCCTCGTGCCTCTTTCTGCACCCTTTTTCCTTTTCCTGCACATCTCTTGGTTCTTTCTGCACTGCTCTTGCCTCTTTCTGCACCCCTCTTGCCTCTTTCTGCACCTCTTTTTCTTCTTTCTGCACTTCTCTTGCCTCTTTCTGCATCTCTCTTGCCCCTTTCTGCACCTCTGTTGCTTCTTTCTGCACTTCTCTTGCTTCTTTCTACACCTCTCTTGCTTCTTTCTCCACCCTTCGTGCCTCTTTCTGCACCCTTCTTCCCTTTTCCTGCAACTCTCTTGGTTCTTTCTGCACTGCTCTTGTCTCTTTCTGCACCCCTCTTGCCTCTTTCTGCACCTCTTTTGCTTCTTTCTGCACTTCTCTTGCCTCTTTGTGACCCCTCTTGCCTCTTTCTGCATCCTGGGTTGGTTCTTTCTGCACTGCTCTTGCTTCTTTCTGCACCTGTTGTTTCGTTCTGCACTTCTCTTGCTTCTTTCTACACCTCTCTTGCTTCTTTCTCCACCCCTCGTGCCTCTTTCAGCATCCTTCTTCCCTTTTCCTGCACGTCTCTTGGTTCTCTCAGCACTGCTCTTGCCTCTTTCTGCACCCCTCTTGCCTCTTTCTGCACCTCTTTTGCTTCTTTCTGCATTTCTCTTGCCTCTTTCTGCACCCCTCTTTCCTCTTTCTGCAACTCTGTTGCTTCTTTCTGTACTTCTCTTGCTTATTTCTACACCTCTCTTGCTTCTTTCTGCACTCCTCATGCCTCTTTCTGTACCCTTCTTCCCTTTTCCTGCTCTGTCTCTTGGTTCTTTCTGCACTGCTCTTGCCTCTTTCTGCACCCCTTGTGCCTCATTATGCACCTCTTTTGCTTCTTTCTGCACTTCTCTTGCTTCTTTCTGCACCCCTCTTGCCTCTTTCTGCATCTCTGTTGCTTCTTTCTGCACTTCTCTTGCTTCTTTCTACACCTCTGTTGCTTCTTCCAGCAATTCTCTTGCCACTTTCTGCACTTCTCTTGCCTGTTTCTGCACCTCTCTTGCTTCTTTCTGCACCCCTCGTGTCTCTTTCTGCACCCTTCTTCCCTTTTCCTGCACGTCTCTTGGTTCTTTCTGCACTTCTCTTGCCTCTTTCTGCACCCCTCTTACTTCTTTCTGCACCTCTTTTGCTTCTTTCTGCATTTCTCTTGCCTCTTTCTGCACCCCTCTTGCCTCTTTCTGTACCTCTGTTGCTTCTTTCTGCACTTCTCTTGCTACTTTCTACACATCTCTTGCTTCTTTCTGCACCCCTCGTGCCTCTTTCTGCACCCTTCTTCCCTTTTCCTGCAGATCTCTTGGTTCTTTCAGCACTGCTCTTGCCTCTTTCTGCACCCCTCTTGCCTCTTTCTGCACCTCTTTTGCTTCTTTCTGCACTTCTCTTGCTTCTTTCAGCACCCCTCTTGCCTCTTTCTGCACCTCTGTTGCTTCTTTCTGCACTTCTCTTGCTTCTTTCTACACCTCTCTTGCTTCTTTCTGTACCCCTCGTGCCTCTTTCTGCACCCTTCTTCCCTTTTCCTGCATGTCTCTTGGTTCTTTCTGCACTGCTCTTGCCTCTTTCTGCACCCCTCGTGCCTCTTTCTGCACCTCTTTTGCTTCTTTCTGCACTTCTCTTGCTTCTTTCTGCACCCCTCTTGCCTCTTTCTGCATCTCTGTTGCTTCTTTCTGCACTTCTCTTGCTTCTTTCTACACCTCTGTTGCTTCTTCCAGCAATTCTCTTGCCACTTTATGCACTTCTCTTGCCTGTTTCTGCACCTCTCTTGCTTCTTTCTGCACCCCTCGTGCCTCTTTCTGCACCCTTCTTCCCTTTTCCTGCACGTCTCTTGGTTCTTTCTGCACTTCTCTTGCCTCTTTTGCACCCCTCTTACTTCTTTCTGCACCTCTTTTGCTTCTTTCTGCATTTCTCTTGCCTCTTTCTGCACCCCTCTTGCCTCTTTCTGCACCTCTGTTGCTTCTGTCTGCACTTCTCTTGCTACTTTCTACACATCTCTTGCTTCTTTCTGCACCCCTCGTGCCTCTTTCTGCACCCTTCTTCCCTTTTCCTGCACATCTCTTTGTTCTTTCTGCACTGCTCTTGCCTCTTTCTGCACCCCTCTTGCCTCTTTCTGCACCTCTTTTGCTTCTTTCTGCACTTCTCTTGCTTCTTTCAGCACCCCTCTTGCCTCTTTCTGCACCTCTGTTGCTTCTTTCTGCACTTCTCTTGCTTCTTTCTACACCTCTCTTGTTTCTTTCTGTACCCCTCGAACCTCTTTCTGCACCCTTCTTCCCTTTTCATGCATGTCTCTTGGTTCTTTCTGCATCTCTCTTGCCCCTTTCTGCACCTCTGTTGCTTCTTTCTGCACTTCTCTTGCTTCTTTCTACACCTCTCTTGCTTCTTTCTCCACCCTTCGTGCCTCTTTCTGCACCCTTCTTCCCTTTTCCTGCAACTCTCTTGGTTCTTTCTGCACTGCTCTTGTCTCTTTCTGCACCCCTCTTGCCTCTTTCTGCACCTCTTTTGCTTCTTTCTGCACTTCTCTTGCCTCTTTGTGACCCCTCTTGCCTCTTTCTGCATCCTGGGTTGGTTCTTTCTGCACTGCTCTTGCTTCTTTCTGCACCTGTTGTTTCTTTCTGCACTTCTCTTGCTTCTTTCTACACCTCTCTTGCTTCTTTCTCCACCCCTCGTGCCTCTTTCAGCACCCTTCTTCCCTTTTCCTGCACGTCTCTTGGTTCTCTCAGCACTGCTCTTGCCTCTTTCTGCACCCCTCTTGCCTCTTTCTGCACCTCTTTTGCTTCTTTCTGCATTTCTCTTGCCTCTTTCTGCACCCCTCTTTCCTCTTTCTACACCTCTGTTGCTTCTTTCTGTACTTCTCTTGCTTATTTCTACACCTCTCATGCCTCTTTCTGTACCCTTATTCCCTTTTCCTGCTCGTCTCTTGGTTCTTTCTGCACTGCTCTTGCCTCTTTCTGCACCCCTTGTGCCTCATTATGCACCTCTTTTGCTTCTTTCTGCACTTCTCTTGCTTCTTTCTGCACCCCTCTTGCCTCTTTCTGCATCTCTGTTGCTTCTTTCTGCACTTCTCTTGCTTCTTTCTACACCTCTGTTGCTTCTTCCAGCAATTCTCTTGCCACTTTCTGCACTTCTCTTGCCTGTTTCTGCACCTCTCTTGCTTCTTTCTGCACCCCTCGTGTCTCTTTCTGCACCCTTCTTCCCTTTTCCTGCACGTCTCTTGGTTCTTTCTGCACTTCTCTTGCCTCTTTCTGCACCCTCTTACTTCTTTCTGCACCTCTTTTGCTTCTTTCTGCATTTCTCTTGCCTCTTTCTGCACCCCTCTTGCCTCTTTCTGTACCTCTGTTCCTTCTTTCTGCACTTCTCTTGCTACTTTCTACACATCTCTTGCTTCTTTCTGCACCCTCGTGCCTCTTTCTGCACCCTTCTTCCCTTTTCCTGCAGATCTCTTGGTTCTTTCAGCACTGCTCTTGCCTCTTTCTGCACCCTCTTGCCTCTTTCTGCACCTCCTTTGCTTCTTTCTGCACTTCTCTTGCTTCTTTCAGCACCCCTCTTGCCTCTTTCTGCACCTCTGTTGCTTCTTTCTGCACTTCTCTTGCTTCTTTCTACACCTCTCTTGCTTCTTTCTGTACCCCTCGTGCCTCTTTCTGCACCCTTCTTCCCTTTTCCTGCATGTCTCTTGGTTCTTTCTGCACTGCTCTTGCCTCTTTCTGCTCCCCTCGTGCCTCTTTCTGCACCTCTTTTGCTTCTTTCTGCACTTCTCTTGCTTCTTTCTGCACCCCTCTTGCCTCTTTCTGCATCTCTGTTGCTTCTTTCTGCACTTCTCTTGCTTCTTTCTACACCTCTGTTGCTTCTTCCAGCAATTCTCTTGCCACTTTATGCACTTCTCTTGCCTGTTTCTGCACCTCTCTTGCTTCTTTCTGCACCCCTCGTGCCTCTTTCTGCACCCTTCTTCCCTTTTCCTGCACGTCTCTTGGTTCTTTCTGCACTTCTCTTGCCTCTTTCTGCACCCCTCTTACTTCTTTCTGCACCTCTTTTGCTTCTTTCTGCATTTCTCTTGCCTCTTTCTGCACCCCTCTTGCCTCTTTCTGCACCTCTGTTGCTTCTGTCTGCACTTCTCTTGCTACTTTCTACACATCTCTTGCTTCTTTCTGCACCCTCGTGCCTCTTTCTGCACCCTTCTTCCCTTTTCCTGCACATCTCTTTGTTCTTTCTGCACTGCTCTTGCCTCTTTCTGCACCCCTCTTGCCTCTTTCTGCACCTCTTTTGCTTCTTTCTGCACTTCTCTTGCTTCTTTCAGCACCCCTCTTGCCTCTTTCTGCACCTCTGTTGCTTCTTTCTGCACTTCTCTTGCTTCTTTCTACACCTCTCTTGTTTCTTTCTGTACCCCTCGAACATCTTTCTGCACCCTTCTTCCCTTTTCATGCATGTCTCTTGGTTCTTTCTGCATTGCTCTTGCCTCTTTCTGCACCCCTCTTGCCTCTTTCTGCACCTCTTTTGCTTCTTTCTGCACTTCTCTTGCCTCTTTCTGCATCTCTCTTGCCTCTTTCTGCACCTCTGTTGCTTCTTTCTGCACTTCTCTTGCTTCTTTCTACACCTCTCTTGCTTCTTTCTGCACCCCTTGTGCCTCTTTCTGCACCCTTCTTCCCTTTTCCTGCAAGTCTCTTGGTTCTTTCTGCACTGCTCTTGCCTCTTTCTGCACCCCTCTTGCCTCTTTCTGCACCTCTGTTGCTTCTTTCTGCACTTCTCTTGCTTCTTTCTACACCTCTCTTGCTTCTTTCTGCACTCCTCGTGCCTCTTTCCGCACCATTTTTTCCTTTTTCTGCACATCTCTTGGTTCTTTCTGCACTGCTCTTGCCTCTTTCTGTACCCCTCTTGCCTCTTTCTGCACCTCTTTTGCTTCTTTCTTCACTTCTCTTGCCTCTTTCTGCATCTCTCTTGCCTCTTTCGGCACCTCTGTTGCTTCTTTCTGCACTTCTCTTGCTTCTTTCTGCACCCCTTGTGCCTCTTTCTGCACCCTTCTTCCCTTTTCCTGCAACTCTCTTGGTTCTTTCTGCACTGCTCTTGCCTCTTTCTGCACCCCTCTTGCCTCTTTCTGCACCTCTGTTGCTTCTTTCTGCACTTCTCTTGCTTCTTTCTACACATCTCTTGCTTCTTTCTGCACCCCTTGTGCCTCTTTCTGCACCCTTCTTCTCTTTTCCTGCACATCTCTTTGTTCTTTCTGCACTGCTCTTGCCTCTTTCTGCACCCCTCTTGCCTCTTTCTGCACCTCTTTTGCTTCTTTCTGCACTTCTCTTGCTTCTTTCTGCACCCCTCTTGCCTCTTTCTGCACCTCTGTTGCTTTTTTCTGCACTTCTCTTGCTTCTTTCTACACCTCTCTTGCTTCTTTCTGCATCCCTCTTGCCTCTTTCTGCACCCTTCTTCCCTTTTCCTGCATGTCTCTTGGTTCTTTCTGCACTGCTCTGCCCTCTTTCGGCACCCCTTGCCTCTTTCTGCACCTCTTTTGCTTCTTTCTGCACTTCTCTTGCCTCTTTCTGCATCCCTCTTGCCTCTTTCTGCACCTCTGTTGCTTCTTTCTGCACTTCTCTTGCTTCTTTCTACACCTCTCTTGCTTCTTTCTGCACTCCTTGTGCCTCTTTCTGCACCCTTTTTTCCTTTTCCTGCACGTCTCTTGGTTCTTTCTGCACTGCTCTTGCCTCTTTCTGCACCACTCTTGCCTCTTTCTGCACCTCTTTTGCTTCTTTCTGCACTTCTCTTGCCTCTTTCTGCATCTCTATTGCCTCTTTCTGCACCTCTGTTGTTTCTTTCTGCACTTCTCATGCTTCTTTCTACACCTCTCTTGCTTCTTTCTGCACCCCTCGTGCCTCTTTCTGCACCCTTCTTCCCTTTTCCTGCAACTCTCTTGGTTCTTTCTGCACTGCTCTTGTCTCTTTCTGCACCCCTCTTGCCTCCTTCTGCACCTCTTTTGCTTCTTTCTGCACTTCTCTTGCCTCTTTGTGCACCCCTCTTGCCTCTTTCTGAATCCTCTGTTGGTTCTTTCTGCACTGCTCTTGCTTCTTTCTGCACCTCTGTTGTTTCTTTCTGCCCTTCTCTTGCTTCTTTCTACACCTCTCTTGCTTCTTTCTGCACCCCTCGTGCCTCTTTCAGCACCCTTCTTCCCTTTTCCTGCACGTCTCTTGATTCTCTCGGCACTGCTCTTGCCTCTTTCTGCACCCCTCTTGCCTCTTTCTGCACCTCTTTTGCTTCTTTCTGCATTTCTCTTGCCTCTTTCTGCACCCCTCTTGCCTCTTTCTGAACCTCTGTTGCTTCTTTCTGCACTTCTCTTGCTTATTTCTACACCTCTCTTGCTTCTTTCTGCACTCCTCGTGCCTCTTTCTGTACCCTTCTTCCCTTTTCCTGCATGTCTCTTGGTTCTTTCTGCACTGCTCTTGCCTCTTTCTGCACCCCTCGTGCCTCTTTCTGCACCTCTTTTGCTTCTTTCTGTACTTCTCTTGCTTCTTTCTGCACCCCTCTTGCCTCTTTCTGCATCTCTGTTGCTTCTTTCTGCTCTTCTCTTGCTTCTTTCTACACCTCTGTTGCTTCTTCCAGCAATTCTCTTGCCACTTTCTGCACTTCTCTTGCCTGTTTCTTCACCTCTCTTGCTTCTTTCTGCACCCCTTGTGTCTCTTTCTGCACCCTTCTTCCCTTTTCCTGCACGTCTCTTGGTTCTTTCTGCACTGCTCTTGCCTCTTTCTGCACCCCTCTTACTTCTTTCTGCACCTCTTTTGCTTCTTTCTGCATTTCTCTTGCCTCTTTCTGCACCCCTCTTGCCTCTTTCCGCACCTCTGTTGCTTCTTTCTGCACTTCTCTTGCTTCTTTCTACACCTCTCTTGCTTCTTTCTGCACTCCTCGTGCCTCTTTATTTACCCTTTTTTCCTTTTTCTGCACATCTCTTGGTTCTTTCTGCACTGCTCTTGCCTCTTTCTGCACCCCTCTTGCCTCTTTCTGCACCTCTTTTGCTTCTTTCTGCACTTCTCTTGTCTCTTTCTGCATCTCTCTTGCCTCTTTCTGCACCTCTGTTGCTTCTTTCTGCACTTCTCTTGCTTCTTTCTACACCTCTCTTGCTTCTTTCTGCACCCCTCGTGCCTCTTTCTGCACCCTTCTTCCCTTTTCCTGCAACTCTCTTGGTTCTTTCTGCACTGCTCTTGTCTCTTTCTGCACCCCTCTTGCCTCTTTCTGCACCTCTTTTGCTTCTTTCTGCACTTCTCTTTCCTCTTTGTGCACCCCTCTTGCCTCTTTCTGCATCCTCTGTTGGTTCTTTCTGCACTGCTCTTGCTTCTTTCTGCACCTCTGTTGTTTCTTTCTGCACTGCTCTTGCTTCTTTCTGCACTTCTCTAGCAAATTTCTGCACCCCTCTTGCCTTTTTCGGCACCCCTCTTCTCTCTTTCTGCACCCCTGTTCCCTCTTTCTGTACCTCTTCTGCCTGTTTCTGCATCTCTGCTGCCTCTTTCTGCACTACTCTTGCCTATTTCTGCACCCCTCTTCCCTCTTTCTGTACCTCTCTTGCTTCTTTCTGCACCTCTCTTGCCTCTTTATGCACCCTTCTTCCCTCTTTCTGCACCTCTCTTGCCTCTTTCTGTACCTCTCTTGCCTCTTTTGCACACACAGGGCTACTTTTAAACTGACCTCAGGCTCAGCAGTGCACACATGCAAGTGCAGAAAAGGGCTGCTGGCCTCTAAACAGCCATGCCCTATTATATGCTAGGGACTTAGAGGTAGTTTTAACCCCCCTGCCCTATTATGTACTAGGGCCTTACAGGGGAGGTCAGGCCAATCACAGGGGTACCCCAACCCATAGTATACCCTAGTGTATGTAGGTGTGTTCACTGTATTCTAAGTGTCTTCCAGCATAGCACTGGCTCCGTGCCTGGTTAGGCAGAGCCCAGGGTCAGTCAGAGTCAGTTACCACCAGTACTAGTCAGCAAAGAGTTGAAGGGTGCCCAGGCATAGGTTGACTTTGCAACAAGGCCTCTTTCTGCACCTCTGTTGGCTCTTTCTGCTTATCTCTTGCTTCTTTTGGCACCTTTCTTACTCTTTCTGGACTTCTGTTGCCTCTTTCTGCATTTCTCTTGCTTCTTTCTGCGCCTTTCTTCTTCTTTCTGCACATGTCCTACCTATGTAGACATAGTTAGAAATTAGCATTTAAATAACCTTTGAAATTCACTGAAAAAACCAAAGGTTTCAGGGACGCTATAGTTAGAAATGAGCATTTAAAAAAACCATAAAAATTCACTGAAAAAACACAGGTTTCAGGGACGTTATAGTTAGTTGGACATTTCACTCGTACAGAACCAGAGAATTCGGCCGTTATAGTTAGTTGAGCTAACTATAACTCACGCCCCGCAATGCACTGCTGATGACATCACATATTACATCACTCATGACATGATCAGTGACATCACTGATGACATCACTGATGACATCTCAAATGACATCACTGATGGCATCATCCACATGATCCTCTGATGCACCTCCTCGCAGCCTAATATAACCTTTAATACACCCACTCTAAAATACAGACTGCCATTCTCAAAACCATAGACACACCAATACCAGTTACTATATACCCACTCACTGATTCCTAGGTCTACACACACATCCACTGCCTCATCCATACAGTCACTCATACATACAGTCACTCATCAATACAGCCACTATCATATGCACTCATACACCCATACAGACACTCACACATCGCCACTCACCCATAGAGTTACTCACTCAGCTAGTCAGTCATGCAAAGAATCAATCACACTCCCATTTACTCACCTACACAGTTATACACACACCACCACACTTATTTATACAGATACTAACACATACTTACTCTCTTATACAATAACTGACACAAGAACACACTCATCCATACAGCCACTTTCATAATCACTCACTCTCAAATACAGTCACTTATATGCTCCAACACTCACGTATACTGCCTTTCACATATGTAGTTACTCACACATGTACCACTGAGACATCCATTCACTGACCAACACAGCTATACACACACTCACCCACCCATACAGTCCCTCACAGATGCATTCTTGAACCCATACACCCAGTGAACCACCCACTCACACATCCATGCAGGGAGTCACACACACCCCACCCACACAGACACTCAGGCACCCATACAGATACTCAGACAACCAATCAATAACCCATATAGACACTCATGTAGCTACTCACCAACCCATGCAGCTGCTTACACACCAGCAGACACACAGATACAAACATTCACACAGTTTAGTCACTAACCCATGCATTCAGTAAGACACGTTTAATCACTCACTTATATAGTCAGTCACGCACCTCCTAATCATCCATTCAGACACTCATACACTCACTCATTCTTCAATACACCTTGGCCTATAAATATATAAAACATATTTAAACTTTACAGAAACACACAGTCACTGGATGACTCCCCCTCCAACATGTAAATAGCCCCGGGGAGGTGGTGGTCCCCGGGGCCCCACAACAGACCCCCGTATTTAAATATTCAATGCCCCGGGGAGGTGGTGGTCCCCGGGGCAGTATGGGGGGGCTCGGGCCCCCCACACTAATTATTTATCTCAGCCCCGGGGAGGTGGCAGTCCCCTGGGCTCAGGGGGGCCTGCGAGGCCCCTCACGCTAATTTCAATAAAGCCCCAGGGAGGTGGCAGTCCCCGGGGCTTGGGGGGCCCGCAAGGCCCCCGCCCTTATTTCATTATGCCCCGGAAAGGTGGCGGTCCCCGGGGCTGCGGGGGGCGCGTGCCTCCCGCACATCATCAATGAAGCCCCGGGAGGTGGCGGTCCCCCGGGCTGTGGGCCCCCGCAACATAATTTGGCATGCCTCCTTGGACCTGGCCCACCCGCGGGCTTAAGTACAACGAAGCGCGGGAGCTCGTGCTTCATTTTTTAAAATAATTGTGGCCGGATTTACGCACCCAGTGCGAATTCGGCCAAAATTATTTTTTAAAAATGCTTTTTTTGGCTTTGGGGGTCCTTGTGGGACCCCCTGAGCAGGCCTAGGGGGTCAGGGTGTTTCTACCCTGCCCCTTGTCTTGTTTTTTTAATGTTTTTTTTAACTGTATTCTTGTGACTCGGTTACTGAGACACAAGATGGCTGCCAACACATTTTGGTTTGGAGTGTTGGCAGCCAATCAGAATTGAGCTTGTGCTCGGTCCTCGGTGCTCAGATATCAATATTTTTATTTCTTGAATTTCTTAGCAACTACTGAACGGATTTACACCATTTAACAAAAAGAGTGCTTTCTGAACCAAGAGCTACCTTTTTGCCAAATTTGGTGTAATTCCGTTCAGCAGTTCGGGCTGTAGACCTGTCTAAAGTTCCTATGGAAATTAACATGGGGAAAGCGCGTTTTGGGACCCCCTTTTTTCTCAGCCCCCGCTTGACGAATCACCCCAAAACTTTCAGAACAAGAGCTGACCTGAGTGAACCATTAGTTTTGAAAATTTCGCGGAGTATCGTCAAACGGCGCCAAAGATATTGGCAAAAGAAAAAACGCTTTTTCAATAGAAACAAGGTCCTAACTATAACTACCTACTGGCGACCGCCAGTAGGTAGTATATATATATATATTTTACATATAATTGATTGGTAAATGTTTTCTTTTGAAATTGATTTATGCATCTAAGCGCAATATTAGAGAATATCTTATTTATTTGCCTATTTGCACATTGGGCTGGAATTTGCACTTTCAACATGTTTATTTGCCCATATGAGAGTGTTTTTTCTATATCTATGCAACTATGGTTCTATGGTCACGTGTTGTAATCACTGTCACTTTAAAAGTAAAAATATTTTCCTCGTTGCGTCATGTGATCAAGGCCCTTTCAGGGCCGAAACGCGTCATGGCGGCAGTGCTGGGTTATGAAATGAAATAAATTATCTGCACTAATCTTTGGGTCTGTACCGTCTTTTCAGCGAAGTTGGAGCGGGTGACGGAATTCTTGTGGATATATATATATATATGTTAATTACCTACTGGCAGTCGCCAGTAGGTAGTTATAGTTAGGACCATGTTTCCAGAGGAAAAGCATTTTTTGACTTGCCTATATCTTTGGCACCGTTTGACAAATCTTCTCAAAAGTTTCCAAAAAAGTGCACCCCTAATTTTAGCTGTGCATGGAAAGTTTTGGGTTGATCCACCAAGCGGGGGGCTGAGAAAAAGGGGGGTCAACAAAAAGTGTGATTCCCATGTTAATTCCCATAGAGTCTTTAGACATGCCTTAAAACCGAACCGCTGGACGGAATTTCACCAAATTTGGCAGAAAGGTAGCTTTTGGTCTGCAGGTTATGCTTTCTGTTATTTGGTGTAAATCCATTCAGTAGTTTGTGAAATATTAAAGGCAATCCAAATTTGTATATCTATGATTGTGGAGCCTTCACCAGTAATGATGATCTTGTGCAGAGATCTGCAGAGCTCTGATTGACTGCCAACACTTCAACAAGGAAGTGTTGGCAGCCATCATGGCACAGAACCACTCACACTACTACTCACGCCCCATATAACAACTCATACACCCACTCCCACATAACCACTCAAATATCCATTCACAGACCGATACAAGCACCCACATACCCACTCCCTGATCCATCAAGCCACTCACACATCCACTCACTCACATACTCACATAACCACTAACTCACCCATACAGCCACTCATGAACCCACTCACTCACCCATATAGCCACTCACACACTAAGTCAGTCACCCATACAGCTTCTCACATACCTACTCACTCAACCATACAGTCACTCACACAGTGACTCACTCACTCATACAGTTACTCACACACCCACTCCCTTACTCATACATATACTAACACATGAAATCACTCACCAATACAGTCACTAACACAAGCACACACTCACCCATACTGCCACTCTCACATTTACTCACTCACTCATAGTCACTCACATACCCACTCACTCACCCATTGACTTCTGCACTCTCACTCATACAGCCACTCATACCCCATCACTCACCTATACAGTCTCTCACATACCCACTTACTCACCCATACACCACTGACACACACCCACTCACCCACACAGCCACACATAGTCACTCACTCACCCATACAGCCATTCACACACCCACTCACACACCAATACAGCCACTCACTCACCCATAAAACCACTCACACACCCATAGAGTCACTCAGACACCTACTCATACATAGATACAGTCACACAGCCACTCACATATGTGTTACAAATAGTATCATTCATTAGTAGTACACATAGTTTACTAATTTAACATTTCCAGTATCTTACTATATATCTATAACACTCAGAAACCTTTAGAAAACACTCACAATCACTGGATGATGTCATCAGTGATGCCATCTGACATGTCATCAGCGATATCATCAGTGATGTCACTGACCATGTCATGAATGATGTAATATGTGAGACCATAAGCAGTGCATTGTGGGGCGTAAATTACAATTAGCTCAGGTAACTATAACTGCAGAATTTAACTGGTTTTGTACAAGTGAAATCTGAGCCTAACTATAATGTCCCTGTAACCTTTGTTTTTTTCAGTGAATATATATATATATATATATATATATATATATATATATATATATATATATATATATATATATATATATATATATATATAATCACCTACTGGCAGTCACCAATACGTAGTTATAGATAGACCTAGTTTCCATAGAATAAGCATATCTTTTGCCAATAACTTTGGCACCATTTGACAAATCTTCACAAAATTTTAAAAACTCAGTTGCCCTCACTTCAGCTGCTCTCTTGAAAGTTTTGGGTTGATCCATCAAGCTGGGGCAAAGAACCAAGGTGTGCTTAAAAACGCGTTTTCCCCATGTTAATTCCCATAGGACCTTTAGACACGGCTACAGCCCGAACTGCTGAATGGAATTACACCAAATGTTGCAGGAAGGAAGATATTGGTTCAAGGAAGTGCCTTTTTTGTAATTTGGTGTAAATCTGTTCAGTAGTTGCTGAGAAATGTAAAAAAATTTCCAGTTGTATATATAGGGACTCAGCACTTCAAACCAGGAAGCATTGGCAGCCATCTTGTGACTCGGTTGAACCGAGTACCAAGAAAAAACATTAAAAAAAAGATAAGGGGGCAGGGTGGAAACCCCCAGGGCTAAAAAAGCATTAACAAAAAAACATTTAGGCGGGAGTCGTGCTGGATCCGCAACTCCTGCCGAAATTCCTAAAAAAACAAAGCGCGGCCTCCTACGCTTGTTATATTTAGGCCCCCAGGTGGGCCAGTTCCCGGGGGCAAGTTTTTATAGTAATGCAGGGGGTGCCCGTGAGGCACGCCCCAGAGACCTCCACCTCCCCGGGACAAAGATGTGAAAACTGATGTGGGGGCCTGCACGGCCTTCTGCAGCCCCAGGGATCGCCACCTCCCCAGGGCTACTGAATTAAATGAATGCAGGGGAGACCCTTATGGCCTTCCCTGCAGCCCCTGGGACTGCCACCTCCCCAGGGCTAAATTAAATAATAATGTGTTAATGCGTGTGAGGGCTCCCGCCCCCACGCAGCCCTGGAGACCACCAGCACCCCGGGGCTAGTATTTTAAACTAAATATGGGCCTGCACACTCCCCACAGCCCCGGTGACCACCACCTCTCCGGGGCTTAAGTAACAAAGGAGGGGGCAGCGCTGCCCCCTTTCTGAAGCCCTACATGGCCCGGGCGACCACCTCCCCCCAGGGCTAGCTCCAGCAATGTCCCAAGTTGCCCACCCACAGGACATTACAGTTTGCTATGGCTTGGCAGGATCACTGCTCCTGCGAAGCCATAGCAAACCTGCTGATGTAATATGTGAGGTCATAAGCAGTGCATTGCTGGGGCGCGAGCTATAGTTAGCTCAGCTAACTATAACTGCTGAATTTCTCTGGTTTTGTATGAGTGAAACCTGAGCCTAACTATAACATCTCTGTAGGAAAGTAGGATCTGCTTTCATGGTTACCCCCACTTTTTGCCTGGTGTTATGCTGTTTCTGACTAGTCTAACCGGGACCCTGCTAATCAGGACCCCAGTCTCTGAGCATTCTCCCCTAAATTGGTTATGGTAGGTACTTAGGTACATCCCAGATTGGCTACTGGTGTACCCTTATAAGTCCCTAGTATATAGTACTGAGGTACCCAGGGCAAAGGTACACCAGAGGTTTCCCATGGGCTGAAGCAGGTATTATGCCACACATGGGAAACCACTGACTACAGGCCTGCCATTGCAGCCTGTGTAAGCTGGTGCTAGCACCACTTACAAAAGATATAGGTTTCCCTATATCTGAGGTCACTGCACTTAAAACCTATAAGTCACCCCTAAGGCAGGCCTTTCAATACTGAAAGCAGGGTGCTTGGTTGTAAGTGTGAGGGTGCCCCTGCATGAGTGGGCACCCCTACATCCATTCTCTCAGGTTGTAAGTGCATCAGCCATTACGATATATAGAGTGGCCATGCATCATTACGTGATGGCTAACTCTAAACTGGCTGTAACGAACCCTGTCATGTTTGGTATCAAACATGTTGAAATCATACCCCCACACCATAGCCGGTGTGGGAGGTAGGATTCCATGCACTGTAAATCTCTTCCAGGAGGCCCTCAGTGCTACCGGTACCAGTCTTCCAGAACCAGACAGCAAGCTAGGGCTGCTGCCGACCAGAGACACGAATCTGCCCTCCTGCTGCTGAGCCAAGCTCGAGCAGGGGAAGGTAGAACAATAGATATCCTGTCTAGGGAGGTGTGACCACCTCCCAGACAGGGTTTAGTGTATTGGGGCAGGGTGGGAGTGCTGGCCAGTGCCACTAAGACTGCTTGAAGGGCACACTTGGTACCCTCCTTGCATAGTCCAGTTCAAACCAGTTCAGGGAGCCAATGGCTCCCGCTCTGGTACGAAACTGGACAAAGGACATGGGAGTATCCTCCCCACTGTCCAGCCCCTCCTCTGGGAGGGACCCCTGAATCATCCAAACCCCTTCCTTAAGGTACTTAAGGGCTTACCTGTGGGTAGGTCCCTAGATTTGTCATGGGATTCGATTCAGATTCAACTCTGCATCATCTTCAACCATCTGGACACTCTGCCCGCGTCATGCTGACCGAGTCGGACTGACCGCATCGAACTTCTCTTTGGGAAAACGAGACTGCAACCGGAAGGACTCCGTCTGCTCCGAGTCTCATCATCCTGCAAGTCTGCTGCATCATCCATGTCCGTGCTCCATACAGGTCCTCCACAGGGCCTGTGGACATCCAAGACATCTGAATGGATCTCCTTTGGAGTGAAGGAGTCACTCCCCTGCAACTGCAGGCACCGCAACGTAGCTGATCGCTTTGCTGACCCTGGGCGCCTACAGACTCCAACAGGCTCAGTAACACAGGTCCCTGGAGGCCTGCCCTGCCTTCAGACCAAGTCTGAGGTCACTATCCCTTGCCGGTACTGCTGGAACAGAGTCCCTGTGCACTGTGTCAGCTGGCTGTTGCTAAGGCTGGATGACTCTTGTCTCCAGAGATCTTTGAGTCCTCTCAAGGGGCTTCTTGGATCCCAGTGGGCTCCCCTGTCTTCTTGCGGCCTGCTTTGACTCACCTGAACTTGGTGAGTCCCTTGGGCCTTGCTGGTCCTAACTCTGCACCTTTTTCGCTTGCCACGTTGTTTGTAGTTGCCAAGGCTTGTTGGTGCTCTCAATGGACACCGACCCCTCAACTCTCAACATCTGACGTGGGACAGCTCGTACATGGCTCCTGGTCTTCCACAGCATTGCTGGGTCCACACAGCTGCATCTCCAAGGTCATCGTCCGCTCTCCTACAACACCCAACATCAGTGGGCATTCTACTTCTGTGCCTCCTGGTCACTTCCAAGTGGCATAGACTCTGTCACCTCTGCTTGCAGGTACCTTTCATCTTGAATCCACCTTTGGGCTCCACCATACACTTTCATCTTCTTCACCAGCGGCATCTTCCTGAAGGCCTCCAATGAGTTCGATGGCGGTTTCCGACGCCACTTCGCACCTATGCACCCAGCTTCCCTGGTGTAGGTATCCTGGTTCCTAGGGTATCCATTGGTAGGGTGGCTCTCCAACCTTCTGTCTCTCACTGGGTTTCTTCAGGGTCTGCTAGCAAGGGTCCTTTTTCTTTAAAATTACAACCATGACTCACTCATTGACTTGAACGGAGCACACAGTCGTGTTTCCACTCTGCACACGACCTCCGTGGGGTACCTGGTTACTTACCTTGGGTGGTTCCTTAGGTCCCAAGCACTTCTACGTCTTCTGGGTATAGTCTTGACTTGGGTCGTGGTTCGCAACCCACTATTTTAGTATATGGTTTGGTCTCCCCCAGGTGACCACTGTGTATATCGTGCTACTTACCTGTTTTCTTCGCAAAGTAAGAGTGCATTGTGTATATCTCCGGGTAGGGTATATTTGTATGTGTTAGTGAGTACTTTATAATAAATACTTATTTTTATAAATACACTGTGTGGTTCTTTTTCACTTAATCTATATCGATAAGATTTCGTTCTGGTAAAACAAGGTGCTTTACACTCCTTCTGGACTAAGCCTGAAGGCTGTTCTTCACAGCTACCACTTAGAGAGCTTTCTAAGGTTGTCTAAGACCACTAACATCACCATAAGGTTTGTCTGGATTAGTGCAGGGTGCTACACTTACAAAAGTGAGCACCATGTACTAAGCCAGCCTCTCACAATCTCTGTAACCTTTGTTTTTTTCAGTGAATTTCTAAGGTTTTTAAATTCTATTTCCTAACTATAACGTCCCTGTAACTTTTGTTTTTCCAGTGAATATATATATTTCCTGTTTCCTGTGCACCACCAGCATTTAGGTAGCACCCCAGCATTGCCGCATTTTTCTTGGGCTATACTAAGTCCATGCGTTGGGCCTGCTGATGCAGAGCTTGTGTGTTTATTTTTACGCCAGGTTGAGTTGACATTCATAACTTCTTGTGAAGCCTTGAACTCACCTTTAACTATAAATGATCTTCGCAAGGACGCTGAGGTAACAGAGAATCGTACCTAACACTCTAGTGAGTAAGGGTTACAGTAGATTGGGGTAGTGTACAAATCCAGAAAACCAGACCTTAGTCTTCGAAACAAAAACTCCATAGACAATTGCAAAAATAGGTGACTTAGCACTACTACTTTCTTTCAGTTGTAACAGTATGCAAATCAGTCTAATACAATTTAGCATGGTTGTTCAACATAATGCATAGATTCCATTGTATTTGTTCTTAAAATGAGAATTCTTTATCATAATCTTCGTTTTCTTTAAGAAAACTTCTTTTTTTTAGTGTAGCCTTTATTTGAGTGTAGCCAAAGCATTTCGTCCTAGAAGGACTTCTTCAGGGCTACAAGACACACATATATATGCACACTAACAGCAACATCTGCTCAGTTAAACATCCAGTCTCTCACCCATACTGCAACTCACATATTTATTAACAAAAGCATAGATACTCACACACCCAGTCAGACAGAGGGACTTAGACATTCACTCACACACTCACACAGCACTTATGTATCAAGCAGTGGCACACCTAGTTGTACCCACAGTTACATTCCCTAATACTAACTAACACAGCCAGTAAGCTATCTATACAACCAGTAGCATATAGATATACATACCCATAGAGTTACTAAGAGAGACACTCTTATACTGATATGGTTACTTACACAAACACTCACGCATCCACATAGGGACTGATACACTCACTCAGACATGTTCTCAAGTAGTGATACAACCAAGTCACCCATCCAAAGAAGAAGTCCTTTAAACGTGTCTCAGGCCTGCTACTCCAAAGCCTGTGTGTGCAGTTATACAGCTATGTCGACTTGGCATTTAAAACCCTTTGTGAGGCCTTAAACTAGTCTTCTACTATATATAAGTCACCCTTAAGGTAGGCCATAGATAGACCATAGGGCACAGTGGTATGTGCTTGGAAGGTAAGACATGTGGTTTTAAGGTTTGCTGAGTTATATGCAGACTTAAAGACCCATATGCCAAGTTAAACATCCAATCTCACACTCATACTGGAACTCATAAACCTATTTACAAATGCATAGAGCCAGTTCCACATGAACTGAAGCAGTGACAGATGAATTTACAGATTTAGTAAGAGACCCATACAGCACATATGTATCTAACAGTAACTGAGCTAGTTGCACACAGAGTTACATAACCCAACAGTTTGTATCACAGCAGTGTCCAATACATACACCCACTTAGATATAGATTTAGAGATCATATACATTTTAACATACAAGTCATATAGTGCCATACTTACTTAGATATCCAGTGAGACATGCACAGAGAAAATGGCATAGTCATTCAGGTATGTAGTCCAATTCTGACAGACCCAAGCGAGCCATGCAGACAAGTTGGCCTTTAAATATGTCTCAGGTCTGCTACTGCAGACTCTGTGTATGTAGTTTTAATGCTAAACCAACTTGGCATTTAAAATTCCTTTGCCGAGCCTTAAACTGTTTTTCTACTACACATAAGTCACCATTAATGTAGGCTGTAGGTAGGCCTTAAAACAGGGGGCTAAATGCATAAAAGGTGATACATGTACCTTTAAGATACACTGAGTTACATGTACACTTACAGATCCATGTGCCCAGTTATACATCCAGTCTCCGACCCATACTGCAACTCATAAACCTTTTTACAACAGCATACACGCAGTTACATACCAAGTCAGAGAGATACAGAGGCACTTACACATCTATTCCCTCACCCACAGAGCAGTTAAGTATCTAGCACTAACCGAGCCACTTGTACACACAGTTATATACCCCAACACTAACTTACGCAGCCAATAAGTTATCCGTACAGACACTTGCATACAGATTTCCAGACCTATATAGTTAATGATAGAACTACTCATATACTGATATATTTACTTACGCATACAGTGACACACTAAAAGAGGTATTGATACACTCACTCAGATATATACTCAAGTACTGACACAAAGAGGTCATCCTGTAGCTGTTTAAACATGGCTCGGGCTGCTACTGCAGAGTCTGCCTGTATGTATAGCTTTATTGTCAGGCTAACTTCCCATTTAAAATGCCTTCCAAAGCTTAAAATCCCCATTTTCTACATAAAAGTCACCCCTAAAGTACGCTGTAGGTAGGCCATAGGGCACAGAGATATGCATTTCGGATGCATATAGTGACACAGCCACACATACACTAATGCATACACTGACACACCCAGGCACACACTGTTGCACACACTAACACTCACAGTCACACACTGACCCATAAACTAAGACACCCAGGCACATACTGATCCATATATTGACACACCCTGGTAGACAGTGATTGAGATGCTGACTCACCCAGATACACGCTGATGCATATAGTAGTATACCCGAGAAGACACTGATATATACACATACATACCCAAGCAGACAGTGATGTATACACACACTCTTCCATACACTATCACACCCAGGCACACACTTATGCATACACTGACACACCCAGGCACACACTGATACATATGCTGAGACACCCAGGCACACACTGATCCATTTGGTGATACATCTAGGCACACAATGATGCATACAGTGATATACCCAGTCACACACTGATGCATACACAGACATAGGCAGATACATACTTATTCAAAAATGAAAAGTAACAGACTTAGATTGGCTATAACATAGTGACTACACTGTTTATAAAGGTATAAATGCTTAAAATATGTAATTTAATAGCATAGTTTGAAAAGCTAAATGTATTGATTTATTTTTTCTTTCCAGACATCTACTACTACTTACAAACAGAGAGTTACAATGCCGAAAAAAACAAGAAAAAAACAGAAAAAAGGATACTATCTCCTTATAACAGAGAAACAAAATGCAGACAATGGGGAAACAGTCGGAACACCGCGGCCTCAGCCACACGTGTTCCAACTACACATGTGCTACCACACTTGCCTTAACAATGCATACGTGGTTAAGGCAGTGCGCGGTCTGGCTGCTGGCTGGCGGAAGCAGGAAGCAGCCAAGCAGCTGGAAGGATCGGGAGAGGACGCAGTGAGGGAAGTGGGGCTGGGACAGGGTTTGGGCAGGTTGTATGGGCTTAGGGGGGGTCGGGGTAGTTTTCAGGGCTGGGGGGCTCGGGGTAGTTTTCAGGGCGGGGGTTCAGGGTAGTTTTCAGAGCTGGGGGTAGTTTACAGGGCTGGGGTAATTTTCAGGGCTGGGGAGGGTGTTGTTTTTTAGGAGGGAAGGGGTAGCTTTAGGTGTCAGGGCAGGGGCTTGGGGGCCATTTTAGACCTCAGGGCGGTGTGCAGGGATCGTAATACTTTTTAGGGCTTAGTGGGACAGGGTAGTTTTTAGGGCTCAGGGTAGTTTTTAGGGATTAGGGGAGGGTGGTGTAGTTTTTAGGGCTTAGGGGATAGCAGGTTAGTTTTTAGGACTGGGGCAGGGAAGTTTCTAGGGCTCGGGGAGGGGGTTGGTTTTCAGGTGGGAGGGGGTAGTTATAGGACTCAGGGTAGGGGCAGAAGTCGGGGGGTTAAGACTTACCTTTCAAGTCTTTACCACAGATATGTCTTTACCATACATGCCTTAACAACACATAATTTGCTGTAAAGGTATGCGTGGTAAAGGCATATTCGTGTTTAAGACTTGCGTTGCTGAGATTGCATGGAACCGGCATGCGTAGTAAACGCCTGCGTAGTTCCATCACACAACCCAGACAATATGGTGAAAGAGAAAAGAGCTGATGAGAAGAAAACTAAGAAATTTCTTAAAATACTATGTGGAAAACTGCAAAGTGAGCAAAACCAAGTTAACAAAATGGGAAGTCTCAAATCAGCTAAGAAAGGAAAAAAAGTAAATGACAGGAAAAGTAATAAATTGTATAAGGAAAGAGATACTTTAACAAGGAGACAGGCAGTTTAAAGAAACTAGAGTTAGAATGTTCTGTAGTAGGGTAACTCAGAATCTTATATCAACTATGAAACAGTATAAAAGGAGAAGAGAAGCAGTCAAACAAAAGGAACATGTTGAGGCTGTAGTTGGTAAGACATTTGCCCTGAAGAGGAAGCTATTTATTTTGATTCTGAGTTGACTGAGAGGAAGCCAAAAGAAAAAACATGTGAATTGAAGTAATTTGTGCAAAGTTTTCAGTGGCGAATGGAAACATACTTCAGTACTAAGCCTTTCTTTAATGAAGAAAGCTACATCCAAGAGAAGAAAGTAGTGCATGCAGTTGAAACAACTGGTCGATGTTAAGAGGTGAAAGATGGTAAAAAGAGGAAATTGTTTCTAGGAATGTTAGAGAAGTGATAGCTGAAGAGGTACAAGGAAGGGGTAGTCAGGCCCCTGTATACAAATGGAACTGTAGCAGTATTTACAGTGTGCGTCAGGAATCAATTGAGATGTTGAGAACTTTCCAATGTCTGTTTCCATGCAGAAGTCTAAAACAGAAAATAGGGATTTTGCAAGTATTAGATCTATGCAAAATAAGGATGTATACAAATTTAGAGAGACATTTACGGGCATGTCTATGAAAGAAAGTGTGCCAAAGCAGCTTTCATCGCTTCAAAATGTTAGCTGTTCACCATTCTACAATATGAAATCTTGTTAGAAAACTTTATTATGTAAAAGCTCTTGCCTTATGTTTAGGATAAATTAATATAGCTCTTTTGCATGGTACACTAGCAGAGGTACAAAAAGTTTGTGAAGATGTTCAATTTCGTTTCTTGGGTCCTGAACAGGAGTCTAGGGGAAATGAGGGCTTAGTATGTGCAGGTGTTGAGGAACAGGACACAGGCATTAGTGTTGATAACTTTACAGAAGAGATTAAGACGTTTAACACAGTTTCTTCTGAGGAACCAAACTGTGTTTGTATTTGTTGTCAACGCATTCACTACAAAAGCCAAACTCACAATGCAGTTGTATTCTCAAAAACAGAACAGAAGAACAAACATAAGTGGCAAGAATTTGGTGTATAATTATTTGTTGAGGAACGCTTTGAGTTGTCTTCACGGCAGTTTATATGTAAGTACTGCTATGATAAGTTAGAGGAAAACAAAATGCCAGCTAGAGCAGTATATGACAAGTTAGAATTAGCATCTATTATACAAGAACTACGAGATTTAAATGTTCATAAATCAATTCTCATACAATGTGTACACCCATTTCAGGCTATAGTTCGTATGGGGCCACAGACAGGGATACTTTCACTAACTGACCTTCAGAAAGGCCTTAAAGGAAGAGTTGTCTGCTTACCTTTGGCTTTTAAACAGAATATTGAAACTGTTGGTGTATACAGAGATGTTCATGAACCACTTATCATTCTAGTAAATGGTGTGCCTACAAAGAATAAAACAATCTGGCAAGAGTTAGTGGATGTTAGTAAAGCAAAAAAAGCGACATTATACCTGGTGCAAAATAATGTTCACTATAAAAATGTTGATGTGTTTGAGATGTGACATATATAGAGGATGAAAAATTACCATTGTTAGAAATGGGGTTTCTGGTTGGCTAGGGTATGCATCTAAGCCAGTCAGAACCCACCACTCTAGTCAGGGTACAGGAGTTAAACACCCAAGATAACTCCTGGTTACCCCCTTGCTTTTAAAGATTTCGACCAACCCAGGGGCATCACAGCATGGCGCGTTAGTGCCTCGACCTTTGAGCACAGAGGTTGGGGGGAGTGATTCGGCCCAGCAATTTGGTCAAGAAGGTTTTCAGTAAGTCAAGCAGAAGGAAGACTTTGATGTCCCTGAGTCTTCCACAAACAGGAGGTAAGCACACATAAGCCCTTGAAGATCTTCTCAAGCAGGATACCACAGCAGGGCAAAAAGAGGCAGTCCTTTTCCTCTACCACAGATAGAAGCAGCAACTGCAGGCCAACCCACCCCTCACACAGAAAAGGCAGCACTCGTCACACAGCTCTTCATCTCTTCTTCTTGGCAGGGTCCTCTTTTTTCCAAAAGTAATCTAAAGTCCTGGGGTTTTAGGTCCAATAATTATACCCCATATTCACATTTTTCTCTTTGTGGCAAGGGTCTCTGAGCTCAGTCCAAACCAGTTCTGGCCTCCTTGGTCCAGCTTGACCGCAGGAGGGGGAGACAGCATTGTACAAAGGAGACACAGCCTATTTAGGTGCTAGAGAAACCCCTCCCACCACTCTAAATGCAGGCAAGGTTTATTTAGCCTGGCTATGAGTCACCCAGGTAAGGCAGGACACACCTCAACCTCCCTAGTGACTGTCTAGAGTGAATGTACGTCCCCAGCTCCTGTCACTCCAAAAACCAGACGGTGAATACACAAACAGGCAGAGGCACACAGGATGGTTAAACAAGAAAATGCCTACTACTTATTAAAAGTGGCATTTTCAAACACATGATTTAAAAACCACCTTTACTAAAAGGTGCATTATTAAATTCTGAGTTCAGTGAGCCTAAACTACATTTCCCTATCTTGTCCCAATGGCAAGTTACACTTGTAAGATGTTACAAGGCATCTCCCATGTTAAACTATGGGGCAGACAGTCTTTCGATAGCGAAAAATGAAACATAGCGAATTTCACTATCAGGACATGTAAAACACACCGGCACATGTCCTATCTTCACATACACTGCACCCTGCCCATGGGGGTGCCTTGGGCCTACCTGAGGGGTGCCTTACGTGTATCAAATGGGAAGGTTAGGGCCTGGCAAGTGGGTGAACTTGCCAGATCAACTTGACACCTGCGTGTGCAAACACTGCAGTGATTGGTCTGAGATACATTTAAAGGACTATTCAGGTGGGTGGCACAGCCAGTGCTGCAAGCCCACTAGAGCAAAAAGAACAATTGATGGATAGAATGCAGAACAATGTCATACAAGCCCACTAGTAGCACTTTATGTACAGGCCCCGGTGCACTCAGTGCACTTTACTAGGGACTTACCAGTAAATCAAATATGCCAATCATGGATAACCAATCATAATCACAATTTACACAGGGAGCACTTGCACTTTGACACTGATCAGCAGTGGCAAAGTGCCCATAGCATCTAAACGAACAAAAACAAAATCCTGCTCAGAGTCAAAAATGCCAGAGGTAGAGGCAAAAAGTCAGGAGAAACCACACCAAGGATGTCAAGTCTAACAACCATTAAGTGGGCAAATTGAAAAACTGGATCAATCCAGATTAGAAGAGATTTACGAACACTACAGCATCCATCCTCTGCATTATGAAGAAGTCATCAGTGATGCTATTGATCTCTTTCAAATGAAGCAAGCGACAGGAGCTCCCATGAGTGTGTGGGAGAAAAGTTTAGAAGCTCACTGTTTTCCACAACTGTTTCCCAGTGGAGGAGGTGGCCACTTTGATGACCACCCTGTACAGATACCAGCAACTGAATACTGGTCAACCAGATTATACTCAAAGGATCCAAGATTTCAACAGTGTATTGCCTACATATTTCATCTTCTGTTAGAGAGTGACTTGTCTGGACTTTCATATTCTGTTAACCACATAATGAAGACAGAATTTAATCTTCAAAATCTCTCTGCGTAGGAATTAATTGACAAAGTTCATGGAAGGGAGGAAAATTTAGAATACAGCTCAATTAATTTGATGGCATGCCAACGTGGGACCAATGAGTATTGGTATCACCATCAAAGAGAACTGAAATGTATGTTGAGAACTCTAGGTGCACCTGCTTGGTTTCTGAAACTCAGTTGTGCTGAGTATGCCTGGGATGACCTGCTTAACATTAAAGATATCAAAGTGAAGACAGACGGAGAACTTTGCTCCTTGGATCCCGCTAATATTTGCAGATATTTTCACACAGGGTTCAAGCTATGATGTCTTTCATCTGCAACAAAAGAATCTTCCTCTTGGCGAACTAATTTCTTTTGGCAGAAAGAGTACCAAGCAAGAGGTGCCCCTCATATTAACATGCTGTTATGGATAAAAGATGCACCAAAATTTGGAACAGACAGTGATGAGTCTGTCTTGTCTTTCGAAGAACAGTAGTGACATGCACCATCCCAAGAGACGGTGGTGAAAAGGACTTGAGCCAACAAGTTCTACTCTTATAAACTCATAGATGTGGGAAGTACTCTCATCGAAAATACAGATGCAAAGGAAAACTTTACACAAGATGTTGATTTGGATTCCCACAACCTGTCATTTCTCAAGGAAGAGTAAACAGCTTTTTGTCTGCAGTCAGACATACACTGACATGAAAATCCATTGAAAACACATACAACGTAAGAAGAACAGAGGCTTCCAAGTATATTAATGACTACAACCCTGTGAATCTCAAGATATGGAATGCAAATATTGATCTACAATTTGTAGCACACAGCTCCATTGTTGTTGCTAGGTATGTCACTTCATACATTCAAAATCAGAGAAGACAGAGATGAAGGACATGTGGGAGGAGATTTCTGCAGAAAAGACTCTATCCAAGAAATTGTACCCCTTCAGCTTGAAAATGCTTTCCCATAGAGAGATGGGATCCTATGAGTGCTGTGAGCTGTTGAACTCAGCCAGTTTGTTCTCAAAGTCAAAGGAATTGTTTGGGTAAGTTTTGGCCTAGTAAGTACAAGAAATAGAGTGTTAACATCTTTCCCAGAAATTCAGTACCTAGCAGTACAGACATTGTGAAATCAAATATGTTAGACACGTACTATCTAAGAAGGAGTCCACATCTAGAAGACGTGTGCCTTTATGAGTACTTCAACACTACAGATACAAAAGGAATGTAATAGAAAACATAGAAGAAGGAAATATTAGTTGGATGTAATGGTTGGTTGGTGAGACATGCAAAGGAAATTTAATCAACCACAGAAAACTGAGGGGCATATTTACGTTCCCTGGCGCATCCCTGCATATCAGCAGGGATGCGCCAGGGAAAATGCATCACGCAAGTTTACCCTTGCGCCACGTCCGATGCGCCGCATTTACAATGCGGCGCATCGTGGCGCTAGAGATAAGCAGATGCGTGACGCATCTGCCGGCGGAAGGTTGGCGCAGTGCTGAAGTTGTGTCGCAAGCGCGACGCAACTCCAGCACTGTTCCAACCTTCCTATCCTAACATGGTGCGTCAATCCTTACGCCTGCTTGAAGCAGGCGTAAGGATTTGACGCACCAGCGTCGGAAAAGTGACTGCGTGAAATCTTGTAGATTTCACTACGTCACTCTGCGGCGTTCCTGCGCCGAACGCCCCCTCCGCTCGGTACGCCCACATGAAACCTGACGCAGGTTTCATGTGGCGCGAGGGTTTACTACGTGACGCATCTCCCTAGATGCGTCACGTTGTAAATATAGCGCAACGCGGCGCATGAGTTTGCGTCGCCGCTGCGTCACATGCGTGACGCAACGGCGGCGCAAAAGTGGCGCAAGGGGCTTGTAAATATGCCCCTTAGTTGCCAAACTCCACACAGAAGAGAGATTTTCTATTTGGCACTTCTACAACTCTTCAAGCCGTGGTGTGCTGAATCTAAATTACTTGGAGACTATGACTGCTCTGAAGATTCTTTCAACGCTGTGAAAGACTGCATTCAGTGTTAAGTTGTCGCAAACTATTTGCAAATGTTAATGATGAGACTGAACAGAAGGAAGCGATTACTGCTGAGATAGCTAAGGAGAGCACACAAAGCAGCCAAAGTCTGCACCATGGAGTCAAGATCCTCTTGGACAACCCATCAATGAAAACGAAGCTGCAATAGCCATGAATGAGGTAGAATGTGAAATGGAACAAGCAAGGCAGGAAAGTGTTGATTTCGAACAGTTAGTTGGACAACTGAATGACAAGCAGAAAGAAATGTATATGGAGGTAAAAGAGAAAATAGAGCACGGACTCCTCCACGATAAGAAAGAATGCAGGTGTTCATCATTTAAGCCAATATTACTATACATCAGTGGTCAATCTGGTACCGGGAAAAGCTTTTTAATTAAAGATCTCACTGCTTACCTACAGAGGACTACAGAATCGAATTTATCGTGTGTAGTAACAGCACCCACTGGATTGGCTGCACACAACATTAAAGGAATTACTTTACATCATCTACTAATGATACCTGTTGAACATGACAATAAATTGCAATACCGAAAATTATCTGATGTAGCTTGTCATGAGGTGTCAAAAGTGTTGAAGAAACTGAAGCTTTTGATCATCAATGAGGTGAGCATGGTCTCAAACATAATGTTTGCCTTCGTACATTTGAGAATGCAACAGATTTTAAAAACGGAGTATAATGTGCCGTTTGGAGGAAAGCATTTAATTGTCTTTGGTGACCTACTGCAACTTACCCTGTCAAAGGACAGCCTGTTTTCAAGATACTTCTGCGTGATGAACATCTGAATTCTTTGGGAAGTATTGGCAATGTAAATATTTGGCTAAACTTCAAATACAAGGAACTACAGAGGAATATGGGTTAAGCATTCAACATGGAATACGGAAATATTCTGAAGGACATTAGAGTAGGATTTCTGACAAAGGAGGGGAAACGTACCTTATAAAGTCAACTTATCAACAAACGTTTCTCCTCTAAGAACACAGCAGCACAGTTAACCCCTTCGCTGCATTCGTCGGCCAACGGCCGTCGCGAGCACTACCTCGGTAGTGCTGCGCACGTCCGTTGGCCGACGCGGCCCCGCCCACTCCTTTAAACCGCCGCACCGCGGTGGAATGTTCGCCGCGGTAAAGGGGTTAATGTTCACTTTCATTGAAGAAGGCAAATCTATAGTCTGTTTAATGCCTACACTGCAAGAGTGCTTTAATTTTTAATCAACAATTACTGAAACGGGAGAAAGAAGACATTTTGGAAGTTACAGCTATTGACAAAATGGAACACCAGGGAGTAACACTACTGCTAAGTGTAACGCTACAAGGAAAATTGGATTAATTGGAGAAATCTGTATTCAAGACTGCAGGATTAGAAAATTGTTTACGCATTTGCAAAAACTGAAGAGTGATTTTGCATAGAAATTTAAATGTTGAGGTATGGATTAGCAAATGGTGATATGGGTAAAGTTATTGATTTCATTAATTTTCCAAATAGGGAGGAGGTTGAACACTTAGGGGCCGATTCCGATCTCGGTCGGAGGCGCACCCAATACCATTCGGTCGGGAAAAAAGCCATGCGAATGCCTGTTTCCTGACCGATCCGTACATTATTCCGAACGAGCAAGTACGACAGCATAGAATCCGGCCGAGTCGTACTCACCCAATCCAGGTCCTGTTCTCCGACCAAGGCGAATCCGGAAACGCCGAATCGAGTCGCACGGAAGGGAAAATGCAGCCCCGTCCGGCCGGACAAGTACGATGCGCTTTCCGTACGCGCCGAACCCGTCGCTACGTCCGGCACGTCAAAGCTTCCGGGAGAGGCGCACATAAGCTCCGATTCGCTCCACAATACGATCCACGGCTACGAGGCGAACACGCCAGCGACGAGGATGACGCGAAGCAACGAGAAAGACGAACGAGACGAACCAACCATAAATCCCTTCGTTCCGATCCTACCAATATTCTACATTTACTACCGGAACAGGCACGGACGCGTACGGCGCAGAAGGTAAGTCAGACACCAACCACAAAAACATACAACACGTACACGACACATCACACACACACACAGAGGGATGCAGAATTTACTTACACCAGCAACAGCAGCACCATAGGGGCGGGATGCCCATCACCAATGCCACATATGCACACAGGGGCCTGGATGCGCACCACCACTACCACCCCTACCCAGGGGGGCTGGATGCCTACCACTAGTACCACCCTTAGCCAGGGGGCTGGATGCTTACCACTACTACCACCCTTAGCCAGGGGGTGCCAGATGCCCACAACTACTACCACCCTTACCCAGGGGGGCTGGATGCCTACCACTACCACCCTTACCCAGGGGGTGCCAGATGCCCACCACTACTACCACCCTTACCCAGGGGGTTGGATGCCTACCACTACTACCACCCTTACCCAGGGGGGCTGGATGCCCACCACTACTACCACCCTTACCCAGGGGGGCTGGATGCCTACCACTACTACCACCCTTAGCCAGGGGGCTGGATGCCTACCACTACTACCACCCTTAGCCAGGGGGCTGGATGCCTACCACTACTACCACCCTTAGCCATGGGGGTGCCAGATGCCTACCACTACTACCACCCTTGCCAGGGGTGCCAGATGCCCACCACCACTACCACCCTTACCCAGGGGGCTGGATGCCTACCACTACTACCACCCTTAGCCAGGGGCTGGATGCCTACCACAACTACCACCCTTAGCCAGGGGGCTGGATGCCTACCACTACTACCACCCTTAGCCATGGGGTGCCAGATGCCCTACCACTACTACCACCCTTACCCAGGGGGGCTGGATGCCTACCACTACAACCACCCTTAGCCAGGGGGCTGGATGCCT
>CAWUFW010025563.1:0-43272 GCA_963921515.1 Calotriton arnoldi
AGTCTTCTGGGGACCCACAAGCCAGCGGGCAAGGGATCACAAAGACACCTCGGGCGGAATCAATCAACAGGGGCCCACGGTCACTCGGGACAGTGTAGGCCTCTGATCTTCGGAGGGATTCCTGCTGGAGGTCGGGACCACACGTGGTCCAAAGCACAAGTTCGTAGAACGTTGTGAAGGGGTTGCACTCGACAATAGTGCACGGTACCCAGGGGTCACGGTTCCTCGTTACTCGTGGGGTCCACTTGCCTCAGCTTCGCTGGGGACTCACGATGGCCTGGGAGAGGTCAGGAAATCCACTTCTTTTGCGACCGTCGTTGTCGTTTTTGGTGCCTGCCAAGCAGGGGAGTCACTCCTTGACTCCAAGGGAGATTCTTCTGTCTTCCAAAGGTAGTGGAACGTCGAAGGGCCAGGATTCTTCTGTAGAGCGTTGTCCAGGGGTTATCTGCTTTGCAATGGCAAGGTTCCCCAACTTATACTAAAAAGAGGGGATGGACTAACTCTATGACCCCACCTATGGGAGGGTCAAGGGAGGGGTGGCTACACCCACTTCCCTTTGTCCAGTTTCGCGCCAGAGCAGGGGCAGGTAGCCCCTGAGCTGGTTTGAACTGGCATATGCACAGAGGAGCCTTCTGCTCCCCAGTGCAGGACTTCAAAGCACTCTAAGAGTGCACCCACCCAGCCCCAATACACTAAACCCTGTCTGGAAGGTGGTTACACCTCCCTGTGACAGGATGCCTATTGTTGGGCTTCCTCCACTGCGAGTTTCGGTCATCAGCAGGAGGGCAGCCCAGTGTCTGTGACTGGTGGCATCCATTTTGTGATGCCAGGGCTCTTTAGGATTCTACCGCGTTTCCACAGCAGGTACATGTCTTATCCCTCTAGAAGGGTGGAATGCTACCCCCGCCGCCAAGATTGGCGGGGGTAGTATTCCAAGATGTTTGACACCAAACACGACATGTTTTGATGCAGCCATTCCAAAGTTAGCATTTACCGCGAGGATATAATGCACTTAAGAGTATATGGTTTAACCGCATCCACAAACAGCACCAGAGAATGGACTCTGAGAACTGCAGAGGGGCCCTGCTCATGCAGAGGCACCCCTCACATAGAAGCCAAGCACCCTGCCCTCAGGATTGATAGGGCCTGCCTTAGGGGTGACTGATAGGTTTATATGTGTGTGCAGGAGAGATATAGGAAACCTATATCTCAGTGAGGGGTGCTAGCACCACCTCACCCAGGCTGCAGTAGCAGGCCTGTGGTGTCAGATTTAGACTGCTTCCCAGGGGTGGCATAACACATGCTGCAGCCCCTGGTAGGCCTGTGAAGTACCTATGCCCTTGGCACCTAAGGTACCATATACTAGGGACTCATAAGGCACCACAGTATCCAATCACTAGTGCACCTAGAGTGCACTCCATGTCGTTTAGAGAGAACAGAGAGGCTGGGGCCCTGATTGGCAGGGACCCAGCCAGACTATAGCCAGAAATCAGTGCTAACATCAGAAAAAAAGTGGGGGCAAAATAAGAGGCAGATCCTACTCTCCTACAGGGACCCACCGAATCCAGCTCCTGGTCGTCGTCGACACCTCCTGGACCACGTGGCTGAAGAGTCAAGGCACCCGCAACCGACCTGAATCAACCGACGACGGTGGGCATCCATCTTCCTTGCCCCGGGTCACTGCCAAGTGACTTTGAACACTGTCCCCTCTGCTTTCAGGTCATCCTTCTTCAGAATCCAGGCTTGGATTCCACCGGACACTTCTTCAGCTCCCGCAAGCAGCAAGTCTTCTTTGTTCACCATTGAAAACGACGCCGCGACCCGACACCAAAGGACACCTGTGCACCCGGCTTCCCTGGGTGAGGTAACTCCAGCACTATGGTGCTCCTGTGGGTGTGGGCCCTAGAACTACTTACCCTGTAAGTGCCTTGCTTGTAGGTTCTCCCGAAGTATCCTAAAACTCTTTATTTCCAACCGCGACTTGCCCCATTGAAGTTAACGGCGATCCGCGCCTGTGTATCCACACTGCACGCGCCCCCGTGGGTCCTTTACTTACCTGCCTTGGGTGGTTTCGTGAGGCCCCTGCACTTCTGAAGGCCCTAGGCCTTGTCTCCCTGCAAGTCGTTGTTTCTAAGTCTCTTACTTAGTATATGGTCTGGTACGCCCCTAGGGCCCCAGCCATATTTTGTGCTTAACTTATTGTGAAACGTTGATTTGTGCATATGTTTGTCTTCTAATCTCATAAAGAGATTAGTAGAGAGTTATTTAGAAATAAATACATATATATTTGATATATATACCTGTGTGGTGTCTTTTCATTTGGTGATTCAAGAGATTATATGGTAAAACAAGCTGCTTTACATTCCTCCGAGACTTAGCCTGAAGGCTGCTCTCCACAGCTACCACTAGGATAGCTTTCTTTAAAAGGTTGTCTTAAACCTATCTACCATAAGAGTCGATTTGCCCTGGTGCAAGGTGTCCACTTTAATTAGTGAACAGCATATACCAGGCCAACTTCTCACAGTACCTCTTTTGCCTATTTCTGCAACTGTCTTGCCTCTTTCTGCAGTTCTCTTGCCTCTTTCTGCACCTCTGTTGCTTTCTTCTGCACTTCTCTTGCCTTTTTCGGCACCCCTCTAGCCTCTTTCTACACCTCTGTTGCTTCTTTCTGCACTTCCCTTGCTTCTTTCTGTACCTCTCTTGCTTCTTTCTGCAGCCCTCTTGCCTCTTTCTGTACCACTCATCCTTCTTTTTGTACCTTTCTTGCCTCTTTCTGCACCTTTCTTGCCTCTTTCTGTACCTCTGTTGCTTAATTCTGCACGTCTCTTACCTCTTTCTGCACCCTCTTACCTCTTTCTGCACCTCTCTTGCCTCTTTCTGCACCTCTGTTCCCTCTTTCTGCACCTGTGTTGCCTCATTCTGCACCCCTCTTCCCTCTTCCTTCTCCTCTCTTGCCTCTGTCTGCACCCCTGTTCCCTCTTTCTGCGCCCTTATGGCCTGTTTCAGCAACTGTCTTGCCTCTTTCTGCAGTTCTCTTGCCTCTTTCTGTACCTCTGTTGCTTCTTTCTGCACTTCTCTTACCTCTTTCTGCACCCCTCATCCTTCTTTCTGTACCTCTCTTGCCTCTTTCTGAACCTCTCTTGCTTTTTTACGCACCTCTGTTGCATCTTTCTGCACCACTCTTGACTCTTTCTGCAGCTCCATTGGTTCTTTCTGCACTTCTCTTGCTTTTTTTGCTCCTCTGTTGCTTCTTTCTGCACCCCTCTTGCCTCTTTCTGCAGCTCTCTTTCTTCTTTCTGTACCCCTCTTGTCTGTTTCTGCAGTTCTCTTGCCTCTTTCTGCATCTCTCTCGCCTTTTTCTGCAGTTCTCTAGCCTCTTTCTGCACCTCTCTTGCCTCTTTCCGCACCTCACTTGCCTCTTTCTGCACCTCTGTTGGTTTTTTCTGCACTGCTCTTGCTTTTTTCTGCACCTCTCTTCCAATTTTCTGCACCCCTCTTGCCTCTTTCTGTACCCCTCTTCCCTCTTTCTGCTCCTCTCTTGCCTTTCTGCACCCCTGTTCCCTATTTCTGCACCTCTTTTGCCTGTTTCTGCATGTCTTGCCTCTTTCTGCACTTCTCTTGCTTCTTTCTGCATCTCTCTTGCTTCTTTCTGCACCTCTCTTGCTTCTTTCAGCACCCCTCTTCCCTCTTTCTGCACCCTTCTTCCCTCTTTCTGTACCTCTCTTGCTCCTTTCTGCACCCCTCTTCCCTCTTTCTACACCCCCCTTCCCTCTTTCTGCACTACTGTTGCCTCTTTGTGCACCTCTGTTGGTTCTTTCTGCACTTCTCTTGCACCTCTCTTGCAAATTTCTGCACATCTCTTGCTTCTTTCTGCACCCCTCCTGACTCTTTCTGTAGCTTTATTGGTTCTTTCTGTACTTCTCTTGCTTTTTTTGCTCCTCTGTTGCTTCTTTCAGTACCGCTCTTGCCTCTTTCTGCAGTTCTCTTGCCTCTTTCTGCACCTCTGTTGCTTCTTTCTGCGCCTCTCTTGCCTCTTTCTGCTCTTCATTTGCTTCTTTCTACACTTCTGTTGCTTCTTTCAGAAATTCTCTTGCCTCTTTCTGCACTTCTCTTGTCTGTTTCTGCAGCACTCGTGCCTCTTTCTGCAGCTCTCTTGCCTCTTTATGCACCTCCCTTGCCTCATTATGCACCTCTGTTGGTTCTTTCTGCAGTTCTCTTGCCTCTTTCTGTACCTCTCTTGCAAATTTCTGCACCCCTCTTGCCTCTTTCTGCACCCCTCTTCCCTCTTTCTGCTCCTCTCTTGCCGCTGTCTGCACCACTGTTCCCTCTTCCTGTACCTCTTTTGCCTGTTTCTGCATGTCTTGCCTCTTTCTGCAGTTATCTTACCTCTTTCTGCACCTCTGTTGCTTCTTTGTGCACTTTTCTTGCTTCTTTCTGCACTTTTCTTGCTTCTTTCTGCACCCCTCTTGCGTCTTTCTGCACCTCCGTTGGTTCTTTCTGCACTTCTGTTGCTTTTTTCTGTACCTCTCTTGCTTCTTTCTGCACCCCTCTAGCCTCTTTTTGCACCTCTGTTGCTTCTTTATGCACTTCTCTTGCTTCTTTCTGTACCTCTCTTGCTTCTTTCTGCAGCCCTCTTGCCTTTTTCTGCACACCTCATCCTTCTTTCTGCACCTCTCTTGCCTCTTTCTGCACCTCTCTTGCCTCTTTCTGCACCTCTCTTGCCTCTTTCTGCACCTCTGTTGCTTATTTCTGATTTTCTCTTACCTCTTTCTAAACGCTCTTCCCTCTTTCTGCACTTCTCTTGCCTCTTTCTGTACCTCACTTGGTTCTTTCTGCACTTCCCTTGCTTCTTTCTGCACCCCTCTTGCTTCTTTCTGCATCCCTTTAGCCTCTGTATGCACCTTTGTTGCTACTTTCTGCACTTCTCTAGCTTCTTTCTGCACCTCTCTTGCTTCTTTATGCACCCCCCTTCCCTCTTTCTGCACCCTTCTTCCCTCTTTCTGCACCTCTGTTGTCTTTTTCTGTACCTCTCTTGCTTCTTTCTGTACTTCTCTTGCCTCTTTCTGCACCTCATTTGATGCTTTCTGCACTTCTCATGCTTCTTTATGCACCACTCTTGCTTCTTTCTTCACCCCTTTTCCCTCTTTCTGCACCCATTTTCCCTCTTTCTGCCCTTCTGTTGCCTCATTATGTACCCCTCTTGCCTCTTTCTGCACCTTTGTTGGTTCTTTCTGCACTTCTCTGGCTTTTTTTCGTGCCTCTGTTGCTTCTTTCTGCACCCCTCTTGCCTCTTTCTGCACGCCTCTTTCCTCTTTCTACACCTCTCTTGCCTCTTTCTGCAGTTCTCTTGCCTCCTTCTGCACCTCTGTTGCTTCTTTCTGCACTTCTCTTGCCTCTTTCTGCACCCCTCTTGTCTGTTTATGTACCTCAGCTGCCTCTTTCTACATCTCTCTTGCCTGTTTATGCAGTTCTCTTGCCTCTTTCTGCACCTCTCTTGCCTCTTTCTGCACCTCACTTGCCTCTTTCTCTTCTGCTTCTTTCTACACTTCTGTTGCTTCTTTCAACAATTCTCTTGCTTCTTTCTGCACCCCTCTTGCCTCTTTATGCATCTCACTTGCAAATTTCCGTACCCCTAATGCCTCTTTCTGTACTCCTCTTCCTCTTTCTGCACCTCTCTTGCTTCTTTCTGCACCACTGTTCCCTCTTCTCACACCTCTTTTGCCTGTTTCTGCAACTCTGTTGCCTCTTTATGCAGTTCTCCTGCCTCCTTCTGCACCTCTGTTGCTTTTTGCTGCACTTCTCCTGCCTCTTTCTGCACCCCTCTTGCCTCTTTCTGCACCCCTCTTCCCTCTTTCTGCTCCTCTCTTGCCGCTGTCTGCACCACTGTTCCCTCTTCCTGTACCTCTTTTGCCTGTTTCTGCATGTCTTGCCTCTTTCTGCAGTTATCTTACCTCTTTCTGCACCTCTGTTGCTTCTTTGTGCACTTTTCTTGCTTCTTTGTGCACTTTTCTTGCTTCTTTCTGCACCCCTCTTGCGTCTTTCTGCACCTCCGTTGGTTCTTTCTGCACTTCTGTTGCTTTTTTCTGTACCTCTCTTGCTTCTTTCTGCACCCCTCTAGCCTCTTTTTGCACCTCTGTTGCTTCTTTATGCACTTCTCTTGCTTCTTTCTGTACCTCTCTTGCTTCTTTCTGCAGCCCTCTTGCCTTTTTCTGCACACCTCATCCTTCTTTCTGCACCTCTCTTGCCTCTTTCTGCACCTCTCTTGCCTCTTTCTGCACCTCTGTTGCTTATTTCTGATTTTCTCTTACCTCTTTCTGAATGCTCTTCCCTCTTTCTGCACTGCTCTTGCCTCTTTCTGTACCTCACTTGGTTCTTTCTGCACTTCCCTTGCTTCTTTCTGCACCCCTCTTGCTTCTTTCTGCATCCCTTTAGCCTCTGTATGCACCTTTGTTGCTACTTTCTGCACTTCTCTAGCTTCTTTCTGCACCTCTCTTGCTTCTTTATGCACCCCTCTTCCCTCTTTCTGCACCCTTCTTCCCTCTTTCTGCACCTCTGTTGTCTTTTTCTGTACCTCTCTTGCTTCTTTCTGTACTTCTCTTGCCTCTTTCTGCACCTCATTTGATGCTTTCTGCACTTCTCATGCTTCTTTATGCACCACTCTTGCTTCTTTCTTCACCCCTTTTCCCTCTTTCTGCACCCATTTTCCCTCTTTCTGCCCTTCTGTTGCCTCATTATGTATCCCTCTTGCCTCTTTCTACACCTTGGTTGGTTCTTTCTGCACTTCTCTTGCTTTTTTTCGTGCCTCTGTTGCTTCTTTCTGCACCCCTCTTGCCTCTTTCTGCACGCCTCTTTCCTCTTTCTACACCTCTCTTGCCTCTTTCTGCAGTTCTCTTGCCTCCTTCTGCACCTCTGTTGCTTCTTTCTGCACTTCTCTTGCCTCTTTCTGCACCCCTCTTGTCTGTTTATGTACCCCAGCTGCCTCTTTCTACATCTCTCTTGCCTGTTTCTGCAGTTCTCTTGCCTCTTTCTGCACCTCTCTTACCTCTTTCTTCACCTCACTTGCCTCTTTCTGCACTTCTTCTGCTTCTTTCTACACTTCTGTTGCTTCTTTCAACAATTCTCTTGCTTCTTTCTGCACCCCTCTTGCCCCTTTATGCATCTCACTTGCAAATTTCCGTACCACTAATGCCTCTTTCTGTACCCCTCTTCCTCTTTCTGCACCTCTCTTGCTTCTTTCTGCACCACTGTTCCCTCTTCTCACACCTCTTTTGCCTGTTTCTGCAACTCTGTTGCCTCTTTATGCAGTTCTCCTGCCTCCTTCTGCACCTCTGTTGCTTTTTGCTGCACTTCTCCTGCCTCTTTCTGCACCCCTCTAGCCTCTTTCTGCACCTCTGTTGCTTCTTTCTGCACTTCTCTCGCTTCTTTCTGTACCTCTCTTACTTCTTTCTGCACCCCTCTTGTCTCTTTCAGCACCCCTTATCCTTCTTTCTGTACCTCTCTTGCCTCTTTCTCCACCTGCCTTGCCTCTTTCTGCACCCCTGTTGCTTCTTTCTGCACTTCCCCTACCTCTTTCTGCACCCTTTTCCCTCTTTCTGCACCTCTCTTGCCTCTTTCTGCACCTCTCCTGCCTCTTTCTGCACTTCTCTTCCCTCTTTCTGTACTCACTTGGTTCTTTCTGCACTTCCCTTATTTCTTTCTACACCCCTCTTGCTTCTTTCCGCACCTCACTTGCCTCTTTCTGCACCTCTGTTGGTTTTTTCTGCACTGCTCTTGCTTTTTTCTGCACCTCTCTTCCAATTTTCTGCACCCCTCTTGCCTCTTTCTGTACCCCTCTTCCCTCTTTCTGCTCCTCTCTTGCCTTTCTGCACCCCTGTTCCCTATTTCTGCACCTCTTTTGCCTGTTTCTGCATGTCTTGCCTCTTTCTGCACTTCTCTTGCTTCTTTCTGCATCTCTCTTGCTTCTTTCTGCACCTCTCTTGCTTCTTTCAGCACCCCTCTTCCCTCTTTCTGCACCCTTCTTCCCTCTTTCTGTGCCTCTCTTGCCTTTTTCTGTACTTCTCTTGCCTCTTTCTGCACCTCTTTTGCTTCTTTCTGCACTTCTCTTGATTCTTTCTGTACCTCTCTTGCTCCTTTCTGCACCCCTCTTCCCTTTTTCTACACCCCCCTTCCCTCTTTCTGCACTACTGTTGCCTCTTTTTGCACCTGTGTAGGAGAGTAGGATCTGCCTCTTATGTTGCCCCCACTTTTTTTCTTATGTTTACACTGGTTTCTGGCTATAGTCAGGCTGGGACCCTGCCAATCAGGGCCCCAGCCTCTCTGTTCTCTCTAAACGACTTGGAGTGCACTCTAGGTGCACCAGTGATTGGATACTGTGGTACCTTATGAGTCCCTAGTATATGGTACCTTAGGTACCAAGGGCATAGGTACTTCACAGGCCTACCAGGGGCTGAAGCATGTATTATGCCACCTCTGGGAAGCAGACTAAATCTGACACCACAGGTCTGCTACTGCAGCCTGGGTAAGGTGGTGCATGCACCCCTTACTGTGATATAGGCAACCTATATCACTACATAGATACACACATATAAACCTATAAGTCACTCCTATGGCAGGCCTTATCAATCCTGAAGGCAGAGTGCTTGGTTCCTATGTGAGAGGGTGGCCCTGCATGAGCAGAGCCCCTCTGCAGCATTCGGAGACCCTTCTCTGAGGCTGTTTGTAGTGCAGCCTGACCATATACTCTTAAGCGCATTATAACCTCGCATTAAATGCTAACTTTGGGATGGCTGCACGGAAACATATTGTGTTTGGTGTCAAACATCTTAGAATACTACCCCCCCCGCCAGTTCTGGCGGCGGGGGTAGCATTCCACCCTTCTAGAGGGATAGACATGTACCTACTGTGGAAACGCAGTAGAATCCTGAAGAGCCCTGGCATCACAAAATGGATGCCACCAGTCACAGACACTGGGCTGCCCTCCTGCTGATGACCGAAACTCGCAGTGGAGGAAGCCCAACAATAGGTATCCTGTCACAGGAGGGTGTGACCACCTTCCAGACAGGGTTTAGTGTATTGGGGCTGGGTGGGTGCACTCTTAGAGTGCTTTGAAGTCCTGCACTGGGGTAGCAGAAGGCTCCTCTGTGCATATGCCAGTTCAAAACAGCTCAGGGGCTACCTGCCCCTGCTCTGGCACGAAACTGGACAAAGGGAAGTGGGTGTAGCCACCCACTCCCCTGACCCTCCCATAGGTGGGGTCATAGAGCTAGTCCCTCCCTTTCTTTTAGTATAAGAGGGGGAACCTGTGCATTGCAAACTAGATCTCCCTGGACGACGCTCTAAAGAAGAATCCTGGACCTTCGACATTCCACTACCTCTGGAAGACTGAAGAATCTCCCTTGGAGTCAAGGAGTGACTCCCCTGCTTGGCAGGCACCAAAAACTACAATGACGGTCGCAAACTATGCCACTCCCGCCGGAGCCCGAAGTCCCTGCAGCCCAGGAAGAGGATTTCCTGACTTCTCCAAGGCCATCGTGAGTCCCCAGTGAAGCTAAGGCAAGTGGACCCCACAAGCGATGAGGAACCGCAGACCCTGGGTACCGTGCACTATTGTCAAGTGCAACCCCTTCATGACGTTCTACGAACTTGTGCTTTGGACCACGTATGGTCCCAGCCTCTATCAGAGATCTCTCCGAAGATCAGAGGCCTATCCCATCTCGAGTGACCGTGGGCCTCTGTTGAAGGAATCCTCCCAAGGCATCTTTGTGATCCCTTGCCAGCCGGCTTGTGGGTCCTCTGAAGACTTTTCTACAGAACCAAAGGGCTCCCGTGGTTGCTCCAGGCCTGCCCTGACTTACCTTCGCTGGGTGAGTTCCCCAGACCTTGCTGGTCTGCACCATTGACTTTTTATGCATTCCCTGAGACTTGCTGTTACCAAGGCTTGTTGGCTCCAATCGAGTCGACGATACATCAGTAAGCTGCAGACATTGTGGGGCACACCAAATCCAGCTCCTGGTCATCATCGACGCTGCCTGGACCACGTGGTAGAAGAGTCAAGACACCCATGAACAACCTGAATCTGTCGACGACGGTGGGCATTCATCTTCCTTGCCCCGGGTCACTGTCCAGTGACTTTGAACACTGTCCCCTCTGCTTTCAGGTCTTCCTTCTTCCGAATCCAGGCTTGGATTCCACCGGACACTTCTCCTGTCGCCGCAAGCAGCAAGTCTTCATTGGCTCCCATTGAAAACGACGCCGAGACCTGACACCAAAGGACACCTATGCACCCGGCTTCCCTGGGTGAGGTAACTCCAGCACTACAGTGCTCCTGTGGGTGTTGGCCCTAGAACTACTTACCCTGTAAGTGACTTGCTTGTAGCTACTCCCGAAGTGCCCTTTAACTCTTAATTTCCAACCGCGACTTGCCGCATTGAAGTCAATGGCGAACCGCGCCTGTGTTCACTCACTGCACGCGTCCCCCGTGGGTCCTTTACTTACCTACCTTGGGTGGTTTCGTGAGGCCCCAGCACTTCTGAAGGCCCTAGGCCTTGTCCCTTTGCAAGTCGTTGTTCTTAAGCCTCTTTTTTAGTATATGGTCTGGTACGCCCCTAGGGCCCCAGCCATATTTGTGCTTAATTTATTGTGAAATGTTGATTTATGCATATGTTCCTGTCTTCTAATCTCACAAGAGATTAGAAGAGAGTTGTTTAGTAATAAATACATATATATTTGATATATATACCTGTGTGGTGTCTTTTCATTTGGTGATTCAAGAGATTGTGTGGTAAAACAAGCTGCTTTACATTCCTCCAAGACTTAGCCTGAAGGCTGCTCTCCACAGCTACCACTAGGATAGCTTTCTATAAAGGTTGTCTTAAACCTACCTACCATAAGAGTCGAATTGTACTGGTGTATGGTGTCCACTTTAACTAGTGAACAGCATATACCAGGCCAACTTCTCACAACCTCTGTTGGTTCTTTCTGCACTTCTCTTGCACCTCTCTTGCAAATTTCTGCACATCTCTTGCTTCTTTCTGCACCCCTCTTGCCTCTTTCTGCAGCTCTCTTTCCTCTCTCTGTACCTCTCTTGCCTCTTTCTGCAGTTCTCTTGCCTCTTTCTGCAGCTCCATTGGTTATTTCTGCACTTTTCCTGCTTTTTTTACGCACCTCTGTTGCATCTTTCTGCACCCCTCCTGACTCTTTCTGTAGCTCTATTGGTTCTTTCTGTACTTCTCTTGCTTTTTTTTGCTCCTCTGTTGCTTCTTTCAGTACCGCTCTTGCCTCTTTCTGCAGTTCTCTTGCCTCTTTCTGCACCTCTGTTGCTTCTTTCTGCGCCTCTCTTGCCTCTTTCTGCACTTCATTTGCTTCTTTCTACACCTCTGTTGCTTCTTTCAGAAATTCTCTTGCCTCTTTCTGCACTTCTCTTGTCTGTTTCTGCAGCACTCGTGCCTCTTTCTGCACCTCCCTTGCCTCATTATGTACCTCTGTTGGTTCTTTCTGCAGTACTCTTGCCTCTTTCTGTACCTCTCTTGGAAATTTCTGCACCCCTCTTGCCTCTTTCTGCACCCCTCTTCCCTCTTTTTGCTCCTCTCTTGCCTCTGTCTGCACCCCTGACCCTCTTTCTGTACCTCTTTTGAATGTTTTTGCATGTCTTGCCTATTTCTGCACTTCCCTTGCCTCTTTCTGCACCACTTTTGCTTCTTTCTGCACTTCTCTTGCTTTTTTCTGTACCTCTCTTGCTCCTTTCTGCACCCCTCTTACCTCTTTCTATACCCGCTTCCCTCTTTCTGCACTACTGTTGCCTCTTTCTACACCTCTGTTGGTTCTTTCTGCACTGTTCTTGCCTCTTTCTGCACCTCTCTTGCAAATTTCTGCACCCCTCTTGCCTCTTTCTGCACCCCTCTTCCCTCTTTCTGCTCCTCTCTTGCCGCTGTCTGCAACACTGTTCCCTCTTCCTGCACCTCTTTTGCCTGTTTCTGCATGTCTTGCCTCTTTCTGCAGTTATCTTACCTCTTTCTGCACCTCTGTTGCTTCTTTGTGCACTTTTCTTGCTTCTTTCTGCACTTTTCTTGCTTCTTTCTGCACCCCTCGTGCGTCTTTCTGCACCTCCGTTGGTTCTTTCTGCACTTCTGTTGCTTTTTTCCGTACCTCTCTTGCTTCTTTCTGCACCCCTCATGCCTCTTTCTGCACCCCTATTTCCTCTTTCTGCACCTCTCTTGCCTCTTTCTGCAGTTCTCTTGCCTCTTTCTGCACCTCTCCTGCCTCTTTCTGCACCTCTCTTGCCTCTTTCTGCACCACACTTGCCTCTTTCTGCACTTCTTTCGATTCTTTCTACACCTCTGTTGCTTCTTTCAGCAATTCTCTTGCCTCTTTCTGCACTTATCTCATCTGTTTCTGCAGCACTCTTGCCTCTTTCTGCAGCTCTCTTGCCTTTTTACTGCACCTCACTTGTTTCTTTCTATACCCCTCTTGCCTCTTTCTACACCTCTCTTCCCTCTTTATGTACACCTCTTGCAACTTTCTGTATCCATGTTCCCTCTTTCTGCACCTCTCCTGCCTGTTTCTGCACCAATCTTGCCTCTTTCTGCACTTCTCTTGCCACTTTCTGCACCTCTGTTACTTCTGTCTGCACTTCTTTTATTTATTTCTGTACCCCTCTTCCCTCTTTGTGCACCTCTCCTGCCTCTTTCTGCACCTCTTCTGCTTCTTTCTGTACTTCTCTTGCCTCTTTATGCATCCCTCTTGCCTCTTTCTGCACCTCTCTTGCTTCTTTCTGGACCTCAATTGTAAATTTCTGTACCCCTCTTGCCTCTTTCTGCACCCCTTTTCCCTCTTTTTGCATCTCTCCTGCCTCTGTCTGCACCCTTGTTGCTTTTTTCTGCACTTCTCTTGACTCTTTATGCACCCATCTATCCTCTTTCTGCACCTCTGTTGCTTCTTTCTGCACTTCTATTGCTTCTTTCTGTACCTCTCTTGCTTCTTTCTGCACCCCTCTTGCCCCTTTCTGCACCCCTCTTCCCTCTTTCTGCTCCTCTCTTGCCTTTGTCTGCACCCCTGTTCCCTCTTTCTGCAGTTATCTTACCTCTTTCTGCACCTCTGTTGCTTCTTTGTGCACTTTTCTTGCTTCTTTCTGCACCCCTCTTGCGTCTTTCTGCACATCTGTTGGTTCTTTCTGCACTTCTGTTGCTTTTTTACGCACCTCTCGTGCTTCTTTCTGAACCCCTCATGCCTCTTTCTGCACCCCTCTTTCCTCTTTCTGCACCTCTCTTGCCTCTTTCTGGAGTTCTCATGCCTCGTTCTGCACCTCTGTTGCTTCTTTCTGCAGTTCTCTTGCCTCTTTCAGCACCCCTCTTGTCTGTTTCTGCACCCCTCTTGCATCTTTCTGCACCTCCGTTGGTTCTTTCTGAACTTCTGTTGCTTTTTTCTGCACCTCTCTTGCTTTTTTTGCACCCCTCATGCCTCTTTCTGCACCCCTCTTTCTGCACCTCTCTTGCCTCTTTCTGCAGTTCTCTAGCCTCTTTCTGTACCTCTGTTGCTTCTTTCTGTACCTCTCTTGCCTCTTTCTGCAGTTCTCTTTCCTCCTTCTGCACCTCTGTTGCTTCTTTCTGCACTTCTCTTGCCTCTTTCTGCAACACTCTTGTCTGATCTGCACCTCACTTGCCTCTTTCTGCATCTCTCTTACCTCTTTCTGCAGTTCTCTTGCCTGTTTCTACACCTCTCCTGCCTCTTTCTGCACCTCTCCTGCCTCTTTCTGCACCACACTTGCCTCTTTCTGCACTACTTTCGATTCTTTCTACACCTCTGTTGCTTCTTTCAGCAATTCTCTTGCCTCTTTCTGCACTTATCTCATCTGTTTCTGCAGCACTCTTGCCTCTTTCTGCAGCTCTCTTGCCTCTTTCTGCACCTCACTTGCCTCTTTGTGCACTTCTTTTGCTTCTTTCTACACCTCTGTTGCTTCTTTCAGCAATTCTCTTGCCTCTTTCTGCAACACTCTTGTCTGATCTGCACCTCACTTGCCTCTTTCTGCATCTCTCTTACCTCTTTCTGCAGTTCTCTTGCCTGTTTCTACACCTCTCCTGCCTCTTTCTGCACCTCTCCTGCCTCTTTCTGCACCACACTTGCCTCTTTCTGCACTACTTTCGATTCTTTCTACACCTCTGTTGCTTCTTTCAGCAATTCTCTTGCCTCTTTCTGCACTTATCTCAACTGTTTCTGCAGCACTCTTGCCTCTTTCTGCACCTCTGTTGGTTTTTTCTGCACTGCTCTTGCTTCTTTCTGCACCTCTCTTGCAAATTTCTGCACCCCTCTTGCCTCTTTCTGCACCCTTCTTCCCTCTTTCTGCTCCTCTCTTGCCTCTGTCTGCACCCCTGTTCCCTATTTCTGCACCTCTTCTGCCTGTTTCTGCATGTCTTGCCTCTTTCTGCACTTCTCTTGATTCTTTCTGCACCTGTCTTGCTTCTTTCTGCACCCCTCTTCCATCTTTATGCACCCTTCTTCCCTCTTTCTGTGCCTCTGTTGCCTCTCTCTGTACTTCTCTTGCCTCTTTCTGCACCCCATAGGTGGGGTCATAGAGCTAGTCCCTCCCTTCCTTTTAGTATAAGATAGGGAACCCTTGACCTTGCAAACTAGATCTCCCTGGACGATGCTCTAAAGAAGAATCCCAGACCTTCGACATTCCACTACCTCTGGAAGACTGAAGACTCTCCCTTGGAGTCAAGGAGTGACTCCCCTGCTTGGCAGGCACCAAAAACTGCAACGACGGTCGCAAACTACACCGCTCCCGCCAGAGCCCGGAGTCCCTGCAGCCCAGGAAGAAGATTTCCTGACTTCTCCAAGGCCATCGTGAGTCCCCAGCAAAGCTGAGGCAAGTGGACCCCACGAGTGATGAGGAACCGCAGTCCCTGGGTACCGTGCACTATTTTCGAGTGCAAACCCTTCATGACGGTCTACGAACCTATGCTTTGGACCACGTGTGGTTGCAGCCTCTAGCAAAGAACCCTCCCAAGATCAGAGGCCTATCTTGTCCCGAGTGACCGTGGGCCCCTGTTGAATGAATCCTCCTGAGGCATCTTCACGATCCCTTGCCAGCTGGCTTGTGGGTCCCCTGAAGACGTTTCTACAAATCCAAAGGGCTCCCCTGGTTGCTCCAGGCCTGCCATGACTTACCCTTGCTGGGTGAGTCCCCCAAATCTTGCTGGTCTGCACCATTGACTTTTTGTTCTGTCCACAAGACTTGCTGCTACCAAGGCTTGTTGGCTCCAATCGGGTTGCCGACACCGCAGTCAGCTGCAGACTTTGTGGGACACGCAGAATCCAGCTCCTGGTTGTCTTCAACGCCTCCTAGACCTCGTGACCAAAGAGTCAAGACACCCATGAACAACCTGAATCTGTCGACGACGGTGGGCATTCATCTTCCTTGCCCCGGGTCACTGCCAAGTGACTTTGAACACTGTCCCCTCTGCTTTCAGGTCTTTCTCCTTCCGAATCAAGGCTTGGATTCCACTGGACACTTCTTCTGGCTTCACAAGCAGCAAGTCTTCATTGGCTCCCATTGAAAATGACGCCGCAACCCTACACCAAAGGACACCTATGCACCCCGCTTCCCTGGGTGAGGTAACTCCAGCACTACAGTGCTCCTGTGGGTGTTGGCCCTAGAACTACTTACCCTGTAAGTGACTTGCTTGTAGCTACTCCCGAAGTGCCCGTAAACTCTTAATTTCCAACCGCGACTTGCCCCATTGAAGTCTACGGCGATCGGCGCCTGTGTTCCCTCACTGCACGCGTCCCCTGTGGGTCCTTTACTTACCTGCCTTGGGTGGTTTCGTGAGGCCCCAGCACTTCTTAAGGCCCTGGGCCTTGTCCCTTTGCAAGTCGTTGTTCTTAAGTCTCTTTTTTAGTATATGGTCTGGTACGCCCCTAGGGCCCCCGCCATATTTGTGCTCAATTTATTGTGAAACGTTGATTTTTGCATATGTTCCTGACTTCTAATCTCACAAGAGATTAGTAGAGAGTTGTTTAGTAATAAATACATATATATTTGATATATATACCTGTGTGGTGTCTTTTCATTTGGTGATTTAAGAGATTGTGTGGTAAAACAAGCTGCTTTACATTCCTCCAAGGCTTAGCCTGAAGGCTGCTCTCCACAGCTACCACTAGGATAGCTTTCTGTAAGGTTGTCTTAAACCTACCTACCATAAGAGTCGAATTGTACTGGTGCAAGGTGTCCACTTTAACTAGTGAACAGCATATACCAGGCCAACTTCTCACAACCCCTCTTTCCTCTTTCTGCACCTCTCTTGCCTCTTTCTGCAGTTCTCATGCCTCGTTCTGCACCTCACTTGCCTCTTTCTGCACCTCTCTTGCCTCTTTCTGCAGTTCTGTTGTCTGTTTCTGCACCTCTCTTGCCTCTTTCTGCACCTCTCTTAACTCTTTCTGCACCTCACTTGCTTCTTTCTGCACCCCACTTGCCTCTTTCTGCACCTCTGTTGGTTTTTTATGCAATGCTCTTGCTTCTTTCTGCACCTCTCTCTTTCAGATTTCCCCCTCTTCCCTCTTTCTTTCTGCACCTCTTTCTGCACCTGTCTTGCCTCTTTCTGCAGTTCTCTTGCCTCTTTGTGCACCTCTTTTGCTTCTTTCTGCACTTCTCTTGATTCTTTCTGTACCTCGCTTGCTCCTTTCTGCACCCCTCTTCCCTCTTTCTACACCCCCTTCCCTCTTTCTGCACTACTGTTGCCTCTTTGTGCACCTCTGTTGGTTCTTTCTGCACTTCTCTTGCACCTCTCTTGCAAATTTCTGCACATCTCTTGCTTCTTTCTGCACCCCTCTTGCCTCTTTCTGCAGCTCTCTTTCCTCTCTCTGTACCTCTCTTGCCTCTTTCTGCAGTTCTCTTTCTGCAGCTCCATTGGTTATTTCTGCACTTTTACTGCTTTTTTTACGCACCTCTGTTGCATTTTTCTGCAACCCTCCTGACTCTTTCTGTAGCTCTACTGGTTCTTTCTGTACTTCTCTTGCTTTTTTTTGCTCCTCTGTTGCTTCTTTCAGTACCGCTCTTGCCTCTTTCTGCAGTTCTCTTGCCTCTTTCTGCACCTCTGTTGCTTCTTTCTGCGCCTCTCTTGCCTCTTTCTGCACTTCATTTGCTTCTTTCTACACCTCTGTTGCTTCTTTCAGAAATTCTCTTGCCTCTTTCTGCACTTCTCTTGTCTGTTTCTGCAGTACTCGTGCCTCTTTCTGCAGCTCTCTTGCCTCTTTCATCACCTCCCTTGCCTCATTATGCACCTCTGTTGGTTCTTTCTGCAGTTCTCTTGCCTCTTTCTGTACCTCTCTTGCAAATTTCTGCAACCCTCTTGCTTCTTTCTGAACCCCTCTTCCCTCTTTTTGCTCCTCTCTTGCCTCTGTCTACACCCCTGGCCCTCTGTCTGCACCTCTTTTGAATGTTTTTGCATGTCTTGCCTATTTCTACACTTCTCTTGCTTCTGTCTGTACTTCTCTTGCCTCTTTCTGCACCTCTTTTGCTTCTCTCTGCACTGCTCTTGCTTTTTTCTGTACCTCTCTTGCTCCTTTCTGCACCCCTCGTCCCTCTTTCTATACCCCCTTCCCTCTTTCTGCACTACTGTTTCCTCTTTCTACATCTCTGTTGGTTCTTTCTGCACTGTTCTTGCCTCTTTCTGCACCTCTCTTGCAAATTTCTGCACCCCTCTTGCCGCTGTCTACACCACTGTTCCCTCTTCCTGCACCTCTTTTGCCTGTTTCTGCATGTCTTGCCTCTTTCAGCAGTTATCTTACCTCTTTCTCCACCTCTGTTGCTTCTTTGTGCACTTTTCTTGCTTCTTTGTGCACTTTTCTTGCTTCTTTCTGCACCCCTCTTGCGTCTTTCTGCACCTCCGTTGGTTCTTTCTGCACTTCTGTTGCTTTTTTCCGTACCTCTCTTGCTACTTTCTGCACCCCTCATACCTCTTTCTGCACCCCTCTTTCCTCTTTCTGCACCTCTCTTGCCTCTTTCTGCAGTTCTCTTGCCTCTTTCTGCACTTCTCCTGCCTCTTTCTGTACCTCTCCTGCCTCTTTTTGCACCACACTTGCCTCTTTCTGCACTTCTTTCAATTCTTTCTACACCTCTGTTGCTTCTTTCAGCAATTCTCTTGTGAGAAGTTGGCCTGGCATATGCTGTCCACTAATTATAGTGGGCACCTTGCACCAGTCCACACAACCCCTTATTGGAGATAGGTTAAAGACAACCTTTATTGAAAGCTATCCTAGTGGTAGCTATGGAGAGCAGCCTTCAGGCTAAGTCTTGAAGGAATGTAAAGCAGCTTGTTTTACCAGTCTATAATCTCTTGAGTGACCAAATGAAAGAGGACCACACCAGGTACATATTCAAAATATATGTATTTATTACTAAACACACCCCTCTAGTCTCTTTATGAGGCTAGAGTTCAAAGTACATACGTTACGAGTTAGTTATCTACAGTAATAGCGCAAATACACGTTTGAGCCCCAGGGCGTACCAAACCATATACCAATAAAGTGGTATAAGAACCACGACTGAGCTAGACACAAGGCCTAGAGCCTGTAGAAGTGCTTGGACCACAAGGAACCACCCAAGGCAGTGACACAGGGGACCCACGGGGGACACGTGCAGTGTATGAACACAGCCGCGAACCACCGTTAACTTCTATGGGGAAAGTCGCGATTAGAATTTAAAAGAAAAGGGACACTTAGAGGAGGACTTGGAGCAAACCCTTTGAGAACTAGGCTGTTCTAGTGTCAATACCCATGGGAGCACCGGAGTACTCGAGTTACCTCACCCAGGGGAGCCGGGTGCATAGGTGTCTTTCAGGGTCGGGTTTCGTCGTCGCTTTCAATGGCGATCTGCTGCAAAGTGCTGCTGGCGGCCAAGTCGAAAGTGTTCGGGTGGATCCAAAGGTGGATCGAAGATCTGAAGAACCTGAAAGCAGAGGGGACAGAGTCTGGGTCACTAGCCAGTGACCAGGAAGGCGATGAGCAGATGCCCACCGATGTCGAGTGCTTCAGGTAGGTTGACGTTCGTCTTGACTCTTCAGCCACGAGGTCCAGGAGGCATCAATGACAACCAGGAGCAGAATTCGAGCTGCCCACGACATCTGTCGATCGCAGGGGTGTCGGCGACCGGATTGGACCCAACAAGCCTTGACAACGGCAAGTCTCGTGGAAAGCGAAGAAGGACGATGTTGCAGACCAGCAAGGTCTGGGAGACTCACCCAGCAAGGATAAGTCAGGGCACACCTGGAGCAACCAGGGAGCCCAAGCACAAAAAGATTGGCTTTCGGGAGGGCCTACTAGCCAATGGACTAGCGACCGCGAAGGAGCCTCAAGACGGTGCACGTGGAGCTGGCTCACAGGATACTCGTGGAGTGTAGGCCAGTGATCTTCGGTGCAATTGGTGCTGGAGGCTGGGGCTACTCGGATCCCAAAGCACGACTTTGTCGGAGACCCAGAAGAGGATGCACTTGCAAATGCATTCGGTGTCCAGGGGTCACGGTTCCACGTTACCCAAGACAGCTACGGGCCTCAGCTTTGCTGAGGACTCAGGGCAGCCTCGGCGAAGTCTGGAAATCCCCCTCTGGTGATGCAAAGACTTCGGCGTCCGACGGGAGCTTCAGCGATGCAGACCGGACAATTGCTTCTTTGGTGCCTGGCAAGCAGGGGAGTCACTCCTTGACCCCAAGGGAGATTCTTCAGTCCTCTAATCTTAAAGTAGAGCGTCGAAGGTCCAGGATTCTGTATCAGAGTTTCATCCAGGTAAAATCTAAAGTCCTAAGGACTGGGTTCCCCTACTTATACTAAGGTAGGGGGTTGGACATACTCTGTGACCCCACCTATGGGAGGGTCAGGGCAGAGGGGTGGTTACACCCCTTTCCCTTTGTCCAGTTTTGCGCCAGAGCAGGGGCTGGAAGCCCCTGAGCCGGTTTGAACTGGGGTATGCACAGGGACACCAAGTGTGCCCCCAGTGCAGGACTTCAAAGCACCAGAGAGTGCTCCCGCCCAGCCCCAATACACACTATCCTGTCTGGGGAGGTGGTCACACCTCCCTGGGACAGGAAACCTATTGTCCAGGCCTCCGCTGCCGGAGTTTCGGTCAGCAGCAGGAGGCCAGACTCGTGTCTGTGGCAGCGGCATCCATTTTGTGATGCCAGGGCTTGGAAAGTCAGTACCGGGCATACCGGTGTGTACATGTCTTTCTCTCTAGAAAGGTGGAATGCTACCCCCGCCGCCAGAACTGGCGGGGGGGGTAGTATTCCAAGATGTTTGACACCAAACACGACATGTTTCCGTGCAGCCATCCCAAAGTTAGCATTTAACGCGAGGTTATAATGCGCTTAAGAGTATATGGTCAGGCTGCACTACAAACAGCATCAGAGAAGGGTCTCCGAACACTGCAGAGGGGCCCTGCTCATGCAGGGGCACACTCTCACATAGGAACCACGCACTCTGCCTTCAGGATTGCTAAGGCCTGCCATAGGAGTGACTTATAGGTTTATATGTGTGTATGTATATAGTGATATAGGTAGCCTATATCACAGTAAGGGGTGCATGCACCACCTTACCCAGGCTGCAGTAGCAGACCTGTGGTGTCAGTTTGGATGGCCTTCCAGGGGTGGCACAATACATGCTGCAGCCCCTGGTAGGCCTCTGAGGTACCTATGCCCTGGGTACATAGTATACCATATACTAGGGACTTATAAGGGCACTCCAAATTCCAATCAGAGATGTGCCTAAGGCACATGGAAACCATTTTAGAGAGGAAGCAGCTAGGCTGGGGTTCTGATTAGCAGGGCCCCAGCCAGACTAAGGTCGAAAAACAGTGAAGCATCAGCAAAAAGTGGGGGTACCCATGTGAAGCAGATCCTACTCTCCTACACAACCCCCCAAACGTAGGGACATTAAACTAACCTTGCCCAGTTAAGTCTTCATGTTCTAAGTGGAAGTACCTAGAGAGTCCATCTGCATTGGCATGGTTACTCCCAGGTCTATGTTCCACTGTGAAGTCCATCCCCTGTAGGGAAATGGACCATATAAGCAGTTTGGGGTTTTCACCCTTCATTTGTTTTAGCCATAAGAGGGGCTTATGGTCTGTTTGAACAAGGAAGTGAGTACCAAACAAGTATGGCCTCAGCTTCTTCAGAGCCCAGACCACAGCAAAGGCCTCCCTCTCAATGGCTGACCAACGTTCTCTCTAGGGGTCAGCCTTCTGCTAATGAAAGCTACTGGCTGATCCTGACCTTCATCATTCAATTGTGACAGTACAGCCCCTACTCCCAATTCAGATGCATCAGTTTGAACAATGAACTTCTTGGAGTAATCAGGACTCTGTAGAATGGGAGCAGTGCACATGGCCTGCTTCAGGTCATCAAATGCCTTTTGACAGCTAACTGTCCACTGAACCTTTTTGGGCATTTTCTTGGAAGTTAAGTCATTCAGGGGTGTCACTATTGATCCATACCCCTTGACAAATCTCCTATAGTACCCAGTCAGGCCTAAGAAGGCTCTCACCTGAGTCTGGGTAGTTGGAGCAGTCCAGTCCATGATGGTCTGGATCTTGCTCTGCAGTGGTTGAACCTGGCCTCCACCCACAAGGTGGCCCAGGTACACAACCTGACTCTGCCCTATCTGGCACTTGGTGGCCTTGATAGTCAGGCCTGCTTTCTGCAGGGCCTGTAAAACATTTCTGAGGTGGACCAGGTGATCCTCCCAGGTGGAGCTAAAGACAGCAATATCATCTAGATATGCTGCACTATAGGCTTCCAGACCTGTAAGGACTGTATTCACCAACCTCTGAAAAGTGGCAGGTGCATTCTTCAGACCAAAGGGCATCACCACAAATTGATAATGCCCACTAGGGGTTGAGAATGCTGTCTTTGGCTTTGCATCATCAGCTAGTCTGATCTGCCAGTAGCCAGCTGTCAGGTCAAATGTGCTTAGATACTTGGCTGAGGCCAAAGTGTCTATTAGCTCATCTGCCCTTGGTATTGGATGGGCATCAGTCCTAGTGACTGCATTGAGACCCCTGTAGTCCACACAAAACCTCATCTCTCTTTTCCCACCATTGGTGTGAGGTTTTGGCACAAGGACCACTGGACTAGCCCAAGGGCTATCTGAGGGTTCAATAACTCCCAAATCCAACATCTTCTGGACTTCTGTCCTGATACAGTCCCAGACATGGTCAGGTTGCCTATAAATCTTATTTTTAATAGGCAGACTGTCCTCAGTGTCCACTTCATGAGTGCACCAGGTAGTCTGACTGGGTGTCAGTGAGAATATGTGTCTGAACTGATTGAGCACCTGTCTGCAATCAGTCTGCTGCTGGGTAGTGAGGCTGCCTGCCAAGGCTGCACCATCCACTGACCCATCACCAGGGTTCTGTGAGAGCAGGTCAGGGAGTGGGTCACTCTCTTCCTCCTGTCCCTCATCAGTAGCCATGAGCAAGCCCATGTCTGCCCTGTCCACATATGGTTTTAACCTGTTGACATGGAGAACCCTGTGGGGACTCCTTGGTGTACCTAGGTCTACTAAGTAGGTAACCTCACCCTTCTGCTCAACAATGGTATGGGGTCCACTCCATTTGTCTTGGAGAGCTGCTGGGGCCACTGGCTCCAACACCCACACCTTCTGTCCTGGCTGGTAAACAGTCAGTACAGCCTTTGGTCATGCCAGGCCTTTTGAAGTTCCTGGCTAGCCTCAAGGTTTTTAGTTGCCTTTTTCATATACTCAGCCATCCGGGAGCGGAGACCAAGTACGTAGTCCACTATGTCTTGCATTGGGGGCTTGAGAGGTAACTCCCATCCTTCCTTCACCAAGCACAGTGGACCCCTGACAGGGTGACCAAACAAAAGTTCAAAAGGGCTGTAGCCAACCCCTTTTGAGGCACCTCCCTGTACGCAAATAAAAGGCAGGGCAAGAGTATGTCCCATCTTCGCCTAAGCTTTTCTGGGAGCCCTTTAATCATGCCCTTCAAGGTTTTGTTGAATCTCTCAACTAAACCATTGCATTGTGGGTGATAGGGTGTGGTGAACTTGTAAGTCACTCCACACTCCTTCCACATTGCTTTTAAGTATCCAGACATAAAGTTTGCACCCCTGTCTGATACAACCTCCTTAGGGAAGCCCACTCTTGAGAAAATTCCCAGGAGGGCCCTTGCCACCACAGGTGCTGTAGTGGTCCTAAGGGGAATAGCCTCTGGGTACCTGGTGGCATGATCCACTACCAGCAGGATAAACCTGTGCCCAGATGCTGTTTGGGGATCCATGGGACCAACAATGTCAATCCCCACCCTTTCAAAGGGAACCCCTACCACAGGTAGTGGTATCAGGGGGGCCTTTGTAGTGCCACCTGCCTTGCCACTGGCCTGGCAGGTTACACAGGAGCGACAAAACTCCTTGGTGTCTTCAGACATGTGGGGCCAGTGAAAGTGAGGGACAATTCTGTCCCAAGTCTTGTTCTGGCCCAGGTGACCTGCTAAGGGAATATCATGGGCTAGGGTCAATAGGAAGCCCCTGAACTTCAGAGGTATAACCAACCTCCTGGTAGCACCAGGCTTGTGGTCTCTACACTCTGAGTACAAGAGTCCATCATCCCAATACACAGTATGGGGACCACTAGCTTTCCCAGCAGCCTCAGCAGCAGCTTGCTGTCTGAGGGGTTCAAGAGAGGGGCAGCTCTGCTGCTCCTGGCTCAGATCTGCCCTGGAAGGTCCCCCTGTCCCCAAGAACTCAACCTGTTCAGGTTCAAGCTCCTCTGGGACAGTTCCTTCCTCAGGACTGAGATCATCCCCCTCAAGGGACTGATCTTCCTTCTGAGCCAAGGGGAAGGCACTGCCTTTACCCTACTACTCCTCTTCTTGGAAGGCACTTGGTCCATTATTCCAGAATCCAAGGCCTGTTCAGTGCTAGACATTTTGGCTTGTGACCTGGTCACAGCAAACACATCTGCAGGGATCCCCAGCATTTCTGCATGGGTCCTGAGCTCCACTTCTGCCCAAGCTGAAGTTTCTAAGTCATTGCCAAGCAAGCATTCAACGGGTAGGTCTGCACTTACCACAACCTTCTTAAGGCCAGTTACCCCTCCCCAGGAGAAGTTAATAACTGCCAGAGTATGGTCTGTTCTGACGTTGCTAGCATTGGTCACTTGGTACATCTCACCAAGTATAATCTGCCCAGGATTCACAAGGTCTTGTGTCACCATGGTGACACTTGCCCCTGTGTCCCTAAATGCCAAAGCCTCTCTTCCATTGATTAAAGGCTGTTGTCTGTACTTGCCCAGATTACTGGGACTCACAGAGGAGGTCATATCCATGCCTCCATCACAGACTAGGACAGCCTGAGTGAGTTCTCTGACTAGGTCAGAGCTCATCTCTTTACCCAGGGTCAACCCTACTAAACCCTTGGCTTGTGTAGTCCCACCACCAACTGTAACTGCACTAGGGGAGCAGGTGCCTTAGGGGCATTGGTAGGGGCTGGAGTTGAGTCTTTGGACTTGGTGCAATCACTGGTCCAGTGGGTCTTTTGCTTACAGACCTTGCACCATGGTTTTCTTTGGCCTTTCCCTTTGGTAGACTGTGAATCCCCACCTGAAGAAGATTTTTGGGGGCCTTGTGAAGACTTTTGATCTTTACCCTTCTCCCCACCCTTATCAGAGGTTTTCGAATCTTGCTTCTTAGGGTCACCACCTTGGTTCTGTACCTTCTGCTTCACCCTGGTTCTGACCCATTTGTCTGCCTTCTTTCCCAATTCTTGGGGAGAGGTCAGATCAGAGTCTACCAGGTGCTGATGCAACAGCTGATTTTGACAGTTATTAAGAATCTGCTCCCTCATTATCAGATTGTACAATCCTGTGAAGTCACATACCTTACTGCCCAATAACCAACCTTCCAGAGCCTTGGCAGAACAATCAACAAAGTCCACCCAGTCTTGAGTCTGTGCTTTTGGGTATCCCTGAACTTTAACCTGTATTGTTCAGTGGTTAGGCCAAACCCATCAATTAGAGCACTCTTCAAGACTTTGTAATTATCAGCATCCTCCTCTCTAACAGTAAGGAGCTTGTCTCTACCTTTGTCTGCAAGGAGAGCCACAAGATTGCTGCCCACTGCTCCTGAGGGACCCTCTGTACTTTACAGGCCCTCTCTAGAGCAGTTATCCACTTGTGGATGTCATCCCCACTCTGGTAGGGTGGGACAATCTTGCTCAGGTTTCTATGGTCATAAGACCTTTCCCTATCTTTGGGGAAACTGCTGCCACCATGGGACTCTAGTCCCAACTTTTGTCTCTCTCTATAGAGATCTAGGGACTCCCTGTCTATAGCCAATTGCTGTTTCCTGAGTTCAAGTTGAGCTTGCTCATATTGAATCAGTCTCTTTCTCCTCTCATGAGAGTATTCCCTCCTATGAGAGGAGACAGAGGTCCCTATTGAGGTGTCAGAGTGGTTAGACTCCTGAGAAGGAGACCTAGACCTTCTGGGCACACTCAGAACTCTTCCTGGGGGACAAAGGGGAGGTCAGTCTGATCCTCTCCCTCCTCCTCCTCCACAGGAGGAATTGGATTCTCCAGGACAAGGTCATTTTCACCTTCCTGGCCAGTTTCAGAGGGGGGCCTGGGTTTCTTCACCCCTGGCCCCTTCCTCATCTTCTGCCCCACCCTCCTTGCCTACCCCTTCAGACCCTAGGGGCCTGCTGAGATCATCAGCTAGTAACACCTCCCTGAGGTGTTGGGTGCTGGCACTTTTGCCTGTCTTCAACTTCCTAGTAGTGCATAAGGCACTTAATTCCAAGAATGGGAGTTTATCATACTTGGAGGGAAGAAGCCCACTGGCTTCTGGCAAGGACTCACTGGGTCCTGGCTTTGAAGACATCACTAGTGAGGTGTGGTGTATGCACTACCTACTCTAGTGTGGCCTACTAAACTCTCTTGAGTTGTAGAAAGGGTGTGCTGTCCCTTGACACACAACTCTAAGTTCAGTAGAACTTACTGTATTACTAAGCTTGATTTATATGTACCTTAGGTACCCTTAGTGGTTTTCAGTTGATCAATTCAATTGAGATTATCTGGTAAAACAATAGCAAGCTGGAATCCCACACGCTGCACACCAATGTGAGAAGTTGGCCTGGCATATGCTGTCCACTAATTATAGTGGGCACCTTGCACCAGTCCACACAACCCCTTATTGGAGATAGGTTAAAGACAACCTTTATTGAAAGCTATCCTAGTGGTAGCTATGGAGAGCAGCCTTCAGGCTAAGTCTTGAAGGAATGTAAAGCAGCTTGTTTTACCAGTCTATAATCTCTTGAGTGACCAAATGAAAGAGGACCACACCAGGTATATATTCAAAATATATGTATTTATTACTAAACACACCCCTCTAGTCTCTTTATGAGGCTAGAGTTCGAAGTACATACGTTACGAGTTAGTTATCTACAGTAATAGCACAAATACACGTTTGAGCCCCAGGGGCATACCAAACCATATACCAATAAAGTGGTATAAGAACCACGACTGAGCTAGACACAAGGCCTAGAGCCTGTAGAAGTGCTTGGACCACAAGGAACCACCCAAGGCAGTGACACAGGGGACCCACGGGGGACGCGTGCAGTGTATGAACACAGCCGTGAACCACCTTTAACTTCTATGGGGAAAGTCGCGATTAGAATTTAAAAGAAAAGGGACACTTAGAGGAGGACTTGGAGCAAACCCTTTGAGAACTAGGCTGTTCTAGTGTCAATACCCACGGGAGCACCGGAGTACTCGAGTTACCTCACCCAGGGGAGCCGGGTGCATAGGTGTCTTTCGGGGTCGGGTTTCGTCGTCGCTTTCAATGGCGATCTGCTGCAAAGTGCTGCTGGCGGCCAAGTCAAAAGTGTTCGGGTGGATCCAAAGGTGGATCAAAGATCTGAAGAACCTGAAAGCAGAGGGGACAGAGTCTGGGTCACTAGCCAGTGACCAGGAAGGCGATGAGCAGATGCCCACCGATGTCGAGTGCTTCAGGTAGGTTGACGAACGTCTTGACTCTTCAGCCACGAGGTCCAAGAGGAGTCGACAACAACCAGGAGCTGGATTCGAGCTGTCCCATGATGTTTGTCGATTGCAGGGGTGTCGGCGACCGGATTGGACCCAACAAGCCTTGGCAACGGCAAGTCTCGTGGAAAGCGAAGAAGGAAGATGTTGCAGACCAGCAAGGTCTGGGAGACTCACCCAGCGAGGATAAGTCAGGGCACACCTGGAGCAACCAGGGAGCCCAAGCAGAAAAAGATTGGCCTTCGGGAGGGCCTACTAGCCAACGGACTAGCGACCACGAAGGAGCCTCGAGACGGTGCACGTGGAGCTGGCTCACAGGACACTCGTGGAGTGGAGGCCAGTGATCTTCGGTGCAGTTGGTGCTGGAGGCTGGGGCTTCTCGGAGGCCAAAGCACGACTTCGTGGAAGACCCAGAAGAGGATGCACTTGCAAATGCGTTCGGTGTCCAGGGGTCACGGTTCCATGTTACCCACGACAGCTACGGGCCTCAACTTTGCTGGGAACTCAGGGCAGCCTCGGGGAAGTCTGTAAATCCACCTCTGGTGATGCAAAGACTTCGGCGTCCGATGGGAGCTTCAGCGATGCAGACCGGACAATTGCTTCTTTGGTGCCTGCCAAGCAGGGGAGTCACTCCTTGACCCCAAGGGAGATTCTTCAGTCCTCTAATCTTAAAGTAGAGCGTCAAAGGTCCAGGATTCTGTATCAGAGTTTCGTCCAGGTAAAATCTAAAGTCCTAAGGACTGGGTTCCCCTACTTATACTAAGGTAGGGGGTTGGACATACTCTGTGACCCCACCTATGGGAGGGTCAGGGCAGAGGGGTGGTTACACCCCTTTCCTTTGTCCAGTTTCACGCCAGAGCAGGGGCTGGAAGCCCCTGAGCCGGTTTGAACTGGGGAATGCACAGGGACACCAAGTGTGCCCCCAGTGCAGGACTTCAAAGCACCAGAGAGTGCTCCCGCCCAGCCCCAATACACACTATCCTGTCTGGGGAGGTGGTCACACCTCCCTGGGACAGGAAACCTATTGTCCAGGCCTCCCCTGCCGGAGTTTCGGTCAGCAGCAGGAGGCCAGACTCGTGTCTGTGGCAGCGGCATCCATTTTGTGATGCCAGGGCTTGGAAAGTCAGTACCGGGCATACCGGTGTGTACATGTCTTTCCCTCTAGAAGGGTGGAATGCTACCCCCGCTGCCAGAACTGGCGGGGGGTAGTATTCCAAGATGTTTGACACCAAACACGACATGTTTCTGTGCAGCCATCCCAAAGTTAGCATTTAACGCGAGGTTATAATGCGCTTAAGAGTATATGGTCAGGCTGCACTACAAACAGCTTCAGAGAAGGGTCTCCGAACGCTGCAGAGGGGCCCTGCTCATGCAGGGGCACCCTCTCACATAGGAACCACGCACTCTGCCTTCAGGATTGCTAAGGCCTGCCATAGGAGTGACTTATAGGTTTATATGTGTGTATGTATATAGTGATATAGGTAGCCTATATCACAGTAAGGGGTGCATGCACCACCTTACCCAGGCTGCAGTAGCAGACCTGTGGTGTCAGTGTGGATGGCCTTCCAGGGGTGGCACAATACATGCTGCAGCCCCTGGTAGGCCTCTGAGGTACCTATGCCCTGGGTACATAGTATACCATATACAAGGGACTTATAAGGGCACTCCAGATTCCAATCAGAGATGTGCCTAAGGCACATGGAAACCATTTTAGAGAGGAAGCAGCTAGGCTGGGGTTCTGATTAGCAGGGCCCCAGCCAGACTAAGGTCGAAAAACAGTGAAGCATCAGCAAAAAGTGGGGGTACCCATGTGAAGCAGATCCTACTCTCCTACATCTCTCGCCTCTTTCTGCACTTATCTCATCTGTTTCTGCAGCAATCTTGCCTCTTTCTGCAGCTCTCTTGCCTCTTTCTGCACCTCACTTGTTTCTTTCTATACCCCTCTTGCCTCTTTCTACACCTCTCTTCCCTCTTTCTGTACACCTCTTGCATCTTTCTGCACCAATCTTGCCTCTTTCTGCACTTCTCTTGCCACTTTCTGCACCTCTGTTACTTCTGTCTGCACTTCTTTTATTTATTTCTGCACCCCTCTTCCCTCTTTGTGCACCTCTCCTGCCTCTTTCTGCACCTCTTCTGCTTCTTTCTGTACTTCTCTTGCCTCTTTATGCATCCCTCTTGCCTCTTTCTGCACCTCTCTTGCTTCTTTCTGGACCTCAATTGCAAATTTCTGTACCCCTCTTGCCTCTTTCTGCACCCCTTTTCCCTCTTTTTGCATCTCTCCTGCCTCTGTCTGCACCCTTGTTGCTTTTTTCTGCACTTCTCTTGACTCTTTATGCACCCATCTATCCTCTTTCTGCACCTCTGTTGCTTCTTTCTGCACTTCTATTGCTTCTTTCTGTACCTCTCTTGCTTCTTTCTGCACCCCTCTTGCCCCTTTCTGCACCCCTCTTCCCTCTTTCTGCTCCTCTCTTGCCTCTGTCTGCACCCCTGTTCCCTCTTTCTGCAGTTATCCTACCTCTTTCTGCACCTCTGTTGCTTCTTTGTGCACTTTTCTTGCTTCTTTCTGCACCCCTCTTGCGTCTTTCTGCACCTCTGTTGGTTCTTTCTGCACTTCTGTTGCTTTTTTACGCACCTCTCGTGCTTCTTTCTGAACCCCTCATGTAGGAGAGTAGGATCTGCTTCACATGGGTACCCCCACTTTTTGCTGATGCTTCACTGTTTTTCGACATTAGTCTGGCTGGGGCCCTGCTAATCAGAACCCCAGCCTAGCTGCTTCCTCTCTAAAATGGTTTCCATGTGCCTTAGGCACATCACTGATTGGAATCTGGAGTGCCCTTATAAGTCCCTAGTATATGGTATACTATGTACCAAGGGCATAGGTACCTCAGAGGCCTACCAGGGGCTGCAGCATGTATTATGCCACCCCTGGAAGGCCATCCAAACTGACACCACAGGTCTGCTACTGCAGCCTGGGTAAGGTGGTGCATGCACCCCTTACTGTGATATAGGTTACCTATATCACTAAATACATACACACATATAAACCTATAAGTCGCTCCTATGGCAGGCCTTATCAATCCTGAAGGCAGAGTGCGTGGTTCCTATGTGAGAGGGTGCCCCTGCATGAGCAGGGCCCCTCTGCAGCGTTCGGAGACCCTTCTCTGATGCTGTTTGTAGTGCAGCCTGACCATATACTCTTAAGCGCATTATAACCTCGCGTTAAATGCTAACTTTGGAATGGCTGCACCTAAACATGTCGTGTTTGGTGTCAAACATCTTGGAATACTACCCCCCGCCAATTCTGGCGGCGGGGGTAGCATTCCACCCTTCTAGAGGGAAAGACATGTTAACTCTGGCTAGCCCGGTAACTTCTTTCTAAAGCCCTGGCATCACAAAATGGATGCTGCTGCCACAGACACGAGTCTGGCCTCCTGCTGCTGGACGAAACTCCGGCAGGGGAGGCCTGGACAATAGGGTTCCTGTCCCAGGGAGGTGTGACCACCTCCCCAGACAGGATAATGTGTATTGGGGCTGGGCGGGAGCACTTTCGGGTGCTTTGAAGTCCTGCACTGGGGGCACATTTGGTGTCCCTGTGCATACCCCAGTTCAAACCGGATCAGGGGCTTGCAGCCCCTGCTTTGGCACGAACTGGACAAAGGGAAAGGGGTGTAGCCACCCCTCTGCCCTGACCCACCCATAGGTGGGGCCACAGAGTAGTCCAACCCCTAAACTTGGTATAAGTATAGGAACCCAGTCCTTAGGACTTTAGATTATCCCTGGACGAAACTCTGAAACAGAATCCTGGACCTTCGACGCTCTACTCAAGATTAGAGGACAGAAGAATCTCCCTTGGGGTCAAGGAGTGACTCACCTGCTTGGCAGGCACCAAAGACGCATCTGTCCGGTCTGCATTTCTGAAGCTCCCGTCGGACGCCAAAGTCTTCGCATCACCAGAGGTGGATTCTCAGACTTCCCAAAGGCTACCCTGAGTCCCCAGCCAAGCTGAGGCCCGTAGCTATCGTGGGTAATGTGAGACCGTGACCCCTGGACACCAAGCACATTTGCAAGTGCATCCTCTTCTGGGTCTCCCACAAAGTCGTGCTTTGGGTTCCGATTAGCCCTAGCCTCCAGCACCAACTGCACCGAAGATCACTGGCCTTCACTCCACGAGTGTCCTGTGAGCCAGATCCACGTGCGATGTCTTGATGTTCCTTCGTGGTCGCTAGCCCATTGGCTAGTAGCCCTTCACGAAGGCCAATCTTTTTCTTCTTGGGCATCCTGGTTGCTCCAGGCCTGTCCTCACTTACCCTTGCTGGGTGAGTTCCCCAGACCTTGCTGGTCTGCACCATCGACGATCTTCATCTTCATTGAGACTTGCCATTGCCAAGGCTTGTTGGGTCCAATCCGGTCGCCGACACCTTAGCACTCGACAAACATCGTGTACCAGCCCGAATCCTGCTTCTGGTCACTGACAATGCCTCCTGAACCTCGTGGCTGAAGAGTCAAGACGACCGTCAACGCACCTGAAGCACTCAACATCGGTGGGCATCTGTCCATCGCGTTCCTGGTCACTGGCTAGTGACCCAGACTCTGTCCCCTCTGCTTTCAGGTTCTTCAGATCTCCGATCCACTCTTGGATCCATCCGGACACTTTCCACTTGGTCGCCAGTAGCACTTTGCAGCAGATCGCCATTCAAATCGACGACGAAACCCGACCCCGAAAGGCACCTATGCACCCGGCTTCCCTGGGTGAGGTAACACGAGTACTCCGGTGCTCCCGTGGGTAGAGACTCTAGAACGACCTAGTTCTCAAAGGGTTTGCTCCAAGTCCTCCTTTAAGTGTCCCTTTTCTTTAATTTCCTGATCGCGACTTTCTCCATAGAAGTTAACGGCGTATCGCGGTTGTGTATTTACACTGCACACGTCCCCCGTGGGTCCCCTGTGTCACTACCTTGGGTGGTTCCTTGTGGTCCAAGCACTTCTAGAGGCTCTAGGCCTAGTGTCTAGTTCCGTCGTGGTTCTTATACCACTTTATTGGTATATGGTTTGGTACGCCCCTAGGGCCCAAACGTGTATTTGTGCTATTACTGTGTTTAAATAACTTATAACTTGTGTACTTCGAACTCTAGCCTCATAAAGAGACTAGAGGGGTGTGTTTAGCAATAAATACATATATTTTGAATATATAAATGGTGTGGTGCTCTTTCATTTGGTCACTCAAGAGATTATAGACTGGTAAAACAAGCTGCTTTACATCCCTTCAAGACTTAGCCTGAAGGCTGCTCTCCATAGCTACCACTAGGATAGCTTTCAATAAGGTTGTCTTTAACCTATCTCCAATAAGGGGTTGTTTGGACTGGTGCAAGGTGCCCACTATAATTAGTGGACAGCATATGCCAGGCCAACTTCTCACACCTCATGCCTCTTTCTGCACCCCTCTTTCCTCTTTCTGCACCTCTCTTGCCTCTTTCTGCAGTTCTCATGCCTCGTTCTGCACCTCTGTTGCTTCTTTCTGCAGTTCTCTTGCCTCTTTCAGCACCCCTCTTGTCTGTTTCTGCACCCCTCTTGCATCTTTCTGCACCTCTGTTGGTTCTTTCTGCACTTCTGTTGCTTTTTTCCGCACCTCTCTTGCTTTTTTGCATCCCTCATGCTTCTTTCTGCACCCCTCTTTCCTCTTTCTGCACCTCTCTTGCCTCTTTCTGCAGTTCTCTTGCCTCTTTCTGTACCTCTGTTGCTTCTTTCTGTACCTCTCTTGCCTCTTTCTGCAGTTCTATTTCCTCCTTCTGCACCTCTGTTGCTTCTTTCTGCACTTCTCTTTCCTCTTTCTGCAACACTGTTGTCTGTTTCTGCACCTCACTTGCCTCTTTCTGCATCTCTCTTACCTCTTTCTGCAGTTCTCTTGCCTCTTTCTACACCTCTCCTGCCTCTTTCTGCACCTCTCCTGCCTCTTTCTGCACCACACTTGCCTCTTTCTGCACTACTTTCGATTCTTTCTACACCTCTGTTGCTTCTTTCAGCAATTCTCTTGCCTCTTTCTGCACTTATCTCATCTGTTTCTGTAGCACTCTTGCCTTTTTCTGCAGCTCTCTTGCCTCTTTCTGCACCTCACTTGCCTCTTTCTGCACTTCTTTTGCTTCTTTCTACACCTCTGTTACTTCTTTCAGCAATTCTCTTGCCTCTTTCTGCACTTCTCTTGTCTGTTTCTGCAGCACTCTTGCCTCTTTATGCAGCTCTCTTGCCTCTTTCTGCACCTCACTTGCCTCTTTCTGCACCTCTGTTGCTTTTTTCTGCACTGCTCTTGCTTCTTTCTGCACCTCTCTTGCAAATTTCTGCACCCCTCTTGCCTCTTTCTGCACCCCTCTTCCCTCTTTCTGCTCCTCTCTTGCCTCTGTCTGCACCCCTGTTCCCTATTTTTGCACCTCTTCTGCCTGTTTCTGCGTGTCTTGCCTCTTTCTGCACTTCTCTTGATTCTTTCTGCACCTGTCTTGCTTCTTTCTGCACCCCTCTTCCATCTTTCTGCACCCTTCTTCCCTCTTTCTGTGCCTCTGTTGCCTCTTTCTGTACTTCTCTTGCCTCTTTCTGCACCTCTTTTGCTTCTTTCTGCACTTCTCTTGCTTCTTTCTGCACCTCTCTTGCTTCTTTCTGCACCCCTCTTCCCTCTTTCTACACCCCCTTGCCTCTTTCTGCACTATTGCTGCCACTTTCTGCACCTCTGTTGGTTCTTTCTGCACTGCTCTTGCACCTCTCTTGCAAATTTCTGCACCCCTCTTGCCCCTTTCTGCGCCCCTCTTCCCTCTTTCTGCTCCTCTCTTGCCTCTGCCTGCACCCCTGTTCCCTCTTTCTGCACCTCTTTTGCCTGTTTCTGCATGTCTTGCCTCTTTCTGCAGTTATCTTACCTCTTTCTGCACCTCTGTTGCTTCTTTGTGCACTTCTCTTGCTTCTTTCTGCACCCTCTTGCATCTTTCTGCACCTCCGTTGGTTCTTTCTGCACGTCTGTTGCTTTTTTCTGCACCTTTCATGCTTCTTTCTGCACCCCTCATGCCTGTTTCTGCACCCCTCTTTCCTCTTTCTGCACCTCTCTTGCCTCTTTCTGCAGTTCTCATGCCTCGTTCTGCACCTCACTTGCCTCTTTCTGCACCTCTCTTGCCTCTTTCTGTAGTTCTGTTGTCTGTTTCTGCACCTCTCTTGCCTCTTTCTGCACCTCTCTTACCTCTTTCTGCACCTCACTTGCTTCTTTCTGCACCCCACTTGCCTCTTTCTGCACCTCTGTTGGTTTTTTCTGCAATGCTCTTGCTTCTTTCTGCACCTCTCTCTTTCAGATTTCCCCCTCTTCCCTCTTTATTTCTGCACCTCTTTCTGCACCTGTCTTGCCTCTTTCTGCAGTTCTCTTGCCTCTTTGTGCACCTTTGTTGCTTCTTTGTGCACCCCTGTTGTCTGTTACTGCACCTCACTTGCATCTTTCTGCACTTTTCTTGATTCTTTCTACACCTCATTTGCCTCATTCTGCACCCCATTTGCCTCTTTCTACACCCCACTTCCCTCTTTCTGTACCTCTTGTGCCTCTTTTGGCACCCCTTTTCCCTATTTCTATACCTCTCCTCCCTGTTTCTGCACCTCTCTTACCTCTTTCTGCACCTCACTTGCTTCTTTCTGCACCCCACTTGCCTCTTTCTGCACCGCTGTTGATTTTTTCTGCACTGCTCTTGCTTCTTTCTGCACTTCTCTTGCAAATTTCCCCCTCTTCCCTCTTTCTTTCTGCACCTCTTGCTGTACCTGTCTTGCCTCTTTCTGCAGTTCTCTTGCCTCTTTGTGCACCTCTGTTGCTTCTTTCTGCACCCTTGTTGTCTGTTTCTGCACCTCACTTGCATCTTTCTGCACTTCTCTTACCTCTTTATGCACCTCATTTGCTTCATTCTGCACCCCACTTGCCTCTTTCTGTACCCCTCTTCCTTCTTTCTGTACCTCTTGTGCCTCTTTTGGCACCCCTGTTCCCTCTTTCTATACCTCTCCTGCCTGTTTCTGCACCTCTCTTGCCACTTTCTGCACTTTATGCCTCTTTCTGCACCTCTGTTTCTTCTTTCTGCACTTGTTTTGCTTCTTTCTGCACCTCTCTTGCTTCTTTCTGCACCCCTCTTGCCTCTTTCTGTACCCTTCTTCCCTCTTTCTGCACCTCTCGCCTCTTTCTACACCTCTCTTGCCTCTTTCTGCAGTTCTCTTGCCTCTTTCTGTACCTCTTTTGCTTCTTTCTGTACTTCTCTTGCCCCTTTTGCACCCCTCTTGCCTCTTTCTGTACCTCTGTTGGTTCTTTCTGCACTGCTCTTGCTTCTTTCTGCACTTCTCTTGCGAATTTCCGCCCCCCTTATTGCCTCTTTCTGCAGCCACCCTCCATCTTTCTGCACCTCTCTTGCCTCTATCTGCACCCCTGTTCCCTCTTTCTGTACCTCTTTTGCCTGTTTCTGCAACTCTCTTGCCTCTTTCTGCAGTTCTCTTGCCTCCTTCTTCACCTCTGTTGCTTCTTTCTGCACTTCTCTTGCCTCTTTCTGCACCCCTCTAGCCTCTTTCTGCACCCCTGTTGCTTCATTCTGCACGTCTCTTGCTTCTCTCTATACCTGTCTTGCTTCTTTCTATACCCCTCTTGCCTCTTTCTGCACCCCTCTTCCCTCTTTATTTCTGTACCTCTCTTGCCTCTTTCTGTACCTCTCTTGCCTCTTTTTGCATTCTCTTGCGTCTTTCTGCACCTCACTTACCTCTTTCTGTACCTCTCTTGCCTCTTTCTGCTCCTCTATTGCCTTTTTCTGCACTTCTCTTGCCTCTTTGTATACTTCTCTTGCCTCTCTCTGCATTTCTCTTGCCTCTTTCTGCACATTTCCTACTCTTTCTGCACCTCTCTTGTTTTTTCTGCAATTCTCTTGCTTCTTTCTGTACTTCTCTTCCCTGTTTCTGTATTCAAATGGGAAGTGCAAGCTGTCAAGTTTAAAGTTTTGCGTGCTCTCGTGTCTGATGTATATGTCTACTTGTACATGTATTCTCACGTGTCATGCATCTGAAGATGGTAGCTTGAAAAGTGGGTAGTTTCTCTTATAGGTGGTCAAATCTTCTTAGTTCTGCTCTGTCATCCGGTTGCACAGGCAGACATGTCTTATGTATATAGTTGTTATAGAGCCCCTCAAATATACTATTGGATTCCCTTGTTCCCTGTATTATGAGCAGAAATAAATACATACTCCTTTTTGTACACACATTTACAGAGTATGCTGTTTGAAAGACAGGAATTCAAGTATTTGTATGTTTATTTTTTTGTAACATGTCATTAGGTAAAAGCACAGACACATGCATTCATACCTTCACAAACTTGGTGAGACTTACAACAGTGATATGGTTAGGATTGCTGTTTTACATTTGGTAGGCCTAACATTCTGAGCAGTCGATGAAGAGTGAACCTTGAAGAGAATAGTGAGGTTTAAGACATCTTGGGAAGAGGATTAGTGATTAGGCTACTTTGTTTGAGTCTGTGGAAAGGTACAGTCAAAGTAGGCCTCTTTCTGCACCTCTGTTGCTTCTTTCTGTACTTTTTTGCTTCATTCTGCACCTTACTTCCTCTTTCTGCACCTTTCTTCCTATTTCTGTACCTCCCTTCCCTCTTTCTGCATTTCTCTTGCTTCTTTCTGCGTCTTTTTTCTTCTTTCTGTACATGTTCTACATATGTAGGCATAGTTAGAAATTAGCATTTAAAAAACCTTAGAAATTCACTGAAAAAAACACAGGTTTCAGGGACGTTAAAGTTAGGGATTAGCATTTAAAAAACCTTAGAAATTCACTGAAAAAACCACAGGTTACACGGATGTTATAGTTAGGGATTCGCATTTAAAAAACCTTAGAAATTCATTGAAAAAACCACAGGTTTCAGGGACATTATAGTTAGGCTGACATTCCACTCGTACAAAAACAGAGAAATTCGGCCGTTATAGTTAGCTGAGCTAAATTTAACTCGTGCTGCCGCAATGCACTGCTGATGACATCACATATTACATCACTCATGACATGGTCAGTGACATCACTGATAACATCACTGATGACATCTCAAATGACATCACTGATGACACCATCCACTTAATAGCTGATGCGCCTCCTCACACCCTAATAAAACCTTTCATACACCCACTCTAAAATACAGACTACCATTCTCAAAACCATAGATACACCAATACCAGTTAGTACATACCTGCTCACTGATTCATACATCTACACACACATCCACTCACTCACCCATACAGTCACTCATTTACGCAGTCACTCATCAACACAGCCACTGATATATGCACTCATATACCCATACAGACACTCACATAACGCCACTCACCCATAGAGTTACTCACACACCTAGTCAGTCACCCAAAGAATAATTCACAGTGCCATTTACTCACCTATACAGTTATACACACACAACCTCACTTATTCATACAGATACTAATACATACTTACTCTTTTATACAATCACTGACAAAAGCATACACTCATCCATACAGCCACTCTCACAATCACTCATTCTCACATATAATCACTTATATACTCCAACACTCACATATACAGCCTTTCACATAAGTAGTTACTCACACATATACCACTGAGACATCCATTCACTCATCAACACAGCCATACTCACACTCACTCACCCATACAGCCCCTCACAGATGCACTCATGAACCCGTACACCCAGTGAATCACCCACTCACACATCCATGCAGGGATTCACACCCCCACCCACTCACACAGACACTCAGGCACCCATACAGGAACTCAGACAACCAATCATTAAGCCATATAGACACTCATGTAGCTACTCACCAACCCATGCAGCCACTTACACACCAACTGACAGACTGATACAGACATTCACACAGATTAGTAATTCACCCATGCATTCACTAAGACACATATAATAACTCACTTATACAGTCAGTTATGTGCTCACTAAATCATCCATTCAGAAACCCATACACCCACGCATTCTTCAATACACCTTGGCAGATATATATATAACATTCTTAAACGTTTTAGAAACACTCAGTCACTGGATGATGTCATTTGAGATGTCATCAGTGATGTCATCAGTGACGTCACTGACCATGCCATGAGTGTAGTAATATGTGACATCATCAGCAGTGCATTGAGGGAGCGCGAATTATAGTTAGCTCTCTGCTTACTATAACGGCTGAATTACTCTATTTGTGTACGAGTGAAATGTCAGCCTAACTATAACGTCCCTGAAATCTGGTTTTTTTTTCAATATATATATATATATATATATATATATATATATATATATATATATATATATATATATATATATATATATATATATATATATATATATATATATATATTACCTACTAGCGGTCACCAGTAGGTAGTTATAGTTAGGACCTTGTTTCTATTCAAAAGCGTTTTTCTTTTGCCAATATCTTTGGCACCGGTTGACGAATCTTCGCGAAATTTTCAAAAACGCGTTTCCCCATGTTATTTTCCATAGGAACTTTAGACACGTCTACAGCCCAAACTGCTGAACGGAATTACACCAAATTTGGCAAAAGGTTGCTCTTGGTTCAGAAAGCACTCTTTTTAAAAAAAATGGTGTAAATCCATTCAGTAGTTGCTGAGAAGTTCAAAAAATAAAAATATTGATATCTGAGCACCGAGGAGGATTCGTGAACCCTCCTGAGCCCGAGTTCAATTCTGATTGGCTGCCCGTGGGGGCCCCACAGCCCCGGGGACTGCCACCCCCGGGGCTTCATAATTTATGTGCAGGGGCACCCTGCCCCCGCAGCCCCGGGGACCACCACTTCCCTGGGGCTTTAATTAAATAAGGGCAGGGGGCCTTGTGGACCCCCCAAGCTCCAGGGACTGCCACCCTCCCGGGCTTTGTTAAAATTGGGTGGGAGGGCCTCATGGGCGCCCCCAAGCCCCGGGGACCGCCACCTCCCCAGGGATATAACTAATAATTAGTGTGGGTGGGCTCGAGCCCCCACACTGCCCCAGGGACCACCACCTCCCCAGGGCACTAAATATTCAAATGCGGGGGTCCGTTACGGACCCCCGGCCCCAGGGACCACCACCTCCCCGGGGCTTTACAAATAATGGGACGGGGGCTGCGCGGCCCCCCTCCAGGAGCCCTTGATGGCCCTGGGGACTGCCACCCCCAGGGCCAGCTCCTGCAATGTCTCAGGGTGCCCACCCCGGGACATTGCTGTTTGCTATGGCAGGGCGGGAGCACGGCTCCCGCCCTGTCATAGCAAACTCTGCTTTGGTTTTGGCTTTCAAAAACCAAAGCAGATTGCTTTTGCACAAGGGGAGCTGCATGTCAACAGCTCCCCTTGTGCAAAAGCAATGCCGACTCCTGCAGGAGGCGGGGAGCTGGCGGGACCGTGGGGGCATTGGGGCTCCCCCCATGGTCCCCAACGGTGAGGCCAGACCCCGGGGGATGGGGTCCCCGGGGCCAGAAGTGGCCGGGAGGGAGGCCACGTGGCCCCCTCCCCTGAAATTAAAATTTTTTAAAAATTAGAAAAACGGAAAGGCCGGCCCGGGGGATGGCGTCCCCGGGCCATAATTGGCCTGAGGAGGGGGGCCACGCAGCCCCCTCCAAAAAAAACAATAAAAAAGAAGGCTGGCCAGGCCCCGGGGATGGGGTCCCCGGGGCCATAGTTAGCCTCTGGAGGGGGCTACGCGGCCCCCCTCCCCAAAATTAAAAAATAATAAAAAGGCTGCCAGGCCCCGGGGATGGGGTCCCCGGGGCCAAAAGTGGCCCTGGGAAGGGGGACCACGTGGCCCCCCTCCCATAAAATAATACATTTAAGAAAAAGAAAAAGAAACCAGCAACTTGCCAGAGGCCACGCCCCCGCCCTGCATGACTCTGCGAATGCGCACCCTGGCACGTTCTAAGTTGGGGAATTAAGTCCCCTTGAATACTGAGGGTCCCTGGGGGCCAACTAGCCCACCAGGTACCTCCAGTAAGCCCCACACAGCTGGATTGCAGAGGTGGTCAGAGGCCACGCCCCTTTTTACACCACTCTGAAAACGCGCCACTTGGCACACTGCTGGTGGGGCGATGAGGTCATCTTGTGTCCTGAGGACCTCAGGACACAAGTGGACTTCATCCCCCGAGCAGCAATGCGCCAAGAGGTGCGTTTGCAGAGTGGTGTAAAAGGGTGCGTGGCCTCAGACCACCTCTCTGCAATCCAGCTGTGTGGCGCTTATTGGAGGTACCTGGTGGGCTAGTTGGCCCCAGGGACCCTCCATATTCAAGGGGACTTAATCCTCCAACTTAGAACGCGCCAGGGGTGCGTTTTCAGAGTGGTGGAGAAAAGGGGCGTGGCCTATGTCCACCTCTCAGCAATCCCACTGTGTGGGGCTTACTGGAGGTAAGAGGTAGGCTAGTTGGCCCCTAAAGAACCCCCAGCAGCGAAGGGGACTTCAATCCCCATCCAAGAGCGCACCAGGGAGCGCGTTTGCAGAGTGGTGGGCAAAGGGGCGTGGCCTGTTATGAGAACTTAGCAATCCTGCTGTGTGGTACTTACTGGAGGTAATAGGAGGGGTAGTTGGTCCCCAAGGATGTCCATGGGGGCCAACTACCCTCTTGTTACCTCCAGTAAGTCCCACACAGTAGGATTGCTAAGACGTCTCGGAGGCCACGCCCCTTTCTCCACAACTCTGCAAACGCGCCTCATGGCAGACTACGGGATGGGGGATGAAGTCCACTTTACTCCGGAGGGACTTTGGGGGCCAAGAAGCCCTCCTGGTACCTCCTTTAAGTCCTACGCAGCGGAATTCCTGAGTGCTGGTCGGAGGCCCAGCACCCTTTCTCTACCACTCTGCAAACGTAACTACTACTTAAAGAAGCATCTTTCTGCACCTCTGACTTAGAGGTTGTTTTAATCCCCTGCCCTATTATGTACTAGGGCCTTACAGAGGAGGCCATGCCAATCACAGGGGTACCCCAAAGCACAGTGTTCCCTAGTGTATGTAGGTGTTTTCACTGTATTCTAAGTTTCTTTAGCATAGCACTGGCTCTAGGCCTGGGTAGTCAGAGTCAGTTACCACCAGTACCCGTCAGCAAAAGTTGGGGGCGCAGGATGACTTTGCAACAAGGCCTCTTTCTGCACCTCTGTTGGTTCTTTCTGCATATCTCTTGCTTCTTTTTGCACTTTTCTTTGTCTTTCTGGACTTCTGTTGCCTCTTTCTGCATATCTCTTGCTTCTTTCTGCACCTTTCTTTGTCTTTCTGGACTTCTGTTGCCTCTTTCTGCATTTCTCTTGCTTCTGTCTGCACCTTTCTTCCTCTTTCTGCATGTCCTACCTCTGTAGGCATTGTTAGAAATTAGCATTTAAAAAACCTTAGAAATTCACTGAAAAAACCTTAGGTTTCAGGGACGTTATAGTTAGAAATTAGCATTTAAAAAACCTTTGAAATTCACTGGAAAAAACCATAGGTTTTAGGGACGTTATAGTTAGAAATTAGCATATAAAAAACCTTTGAAATTCACTGAAAATCCATAGGTTTTTTCAGTGAATTATATATATATATATATATATATATATATATATATATATATATATATATATATATCCCTGGACTTCGCCCCACAACATCCACTCCTGGACAGACGAAAACAGACCCTTTGAGGTGCAATGTGTGATTTATTCCAAACGAACGCCCTGCACCATCGCCATTACGCGTTTCGGCATCCACGATGCCTTGATCACATGACGCGCTGATGTGGTGCTTTCACCTATTTAAAGTGCCAGTGCTTAACAATCGTTCATAGACATAGAAGAACAGATACAATGTATCTACATCCTTGTATCATGGGCAATATTGTGTCATTATATAGTAATGTATAGAGAAAAGTTTCCCCAGACAAAACCACATATCATATAATTATTAATAAATAAATAAATACATGAATATATATAGATGACAGGCATAGCATAGTAAAAGGTAGCTTAAAATATGCTAAAAACAAGCTAAAAACAACATCACATAAGACTTAAAAGAAAACAGTAAATCATTTTCTAAAATCCCATTGTACATAGTTGCTCTAGCTTATGTGCCTGAACAAGTGAGTATGCCGAGTTTGAATACTGCACTTTCTCACTATATGGAAATGTTTATAATATAATAAAAACATGACCAAAAAAAAGAAACAAGGAAAAGTATATATATATATACCACGGAACCTCTCCCAAATAATTCGAGGTGGGGCACTCAATGCTTCCAGTTTTTATTAAACGGGTGAGAATATATATATTCTTCCACTTCGGCGCGATTCAGGCCAAAAACGGACGCACTCACGGGTTGCTGTTTTTCACAATTCTTTAATGTGCGGACCCCCCGCACCGACAGATGCAATTCGGCATAGAAGCCTTTCTCGATGTCGGTGATCAAAAACAATTACTGTGTTTTAATGCAAACCCATAAGGTGTCATGTGATCGGCATGAATATCAAAGACGGTATGGATGAGTGTGTGCTTGTGTCAGTGATTGTATAAGAGAGTAGTATGTGTTAGTAACTGTATGAATAGGTGAGGTGGTGTGTGTACAACTGTATAGGTGAGTAAATTGGATTTTGATTGATTCTTTACATGACTGACTAGGTGTGTAAGTAACTGTATGGGTGAGTGGCGATGTGTGAGTGTCTGTATAGGTGTATGAGTGCATATGATAGTGCTGTATTGATGAGTGACTGCATGTATGAGTGAAGGATGGGTGAATGAGTGGATGTGTGTATAGACCTAGGAATCAGTGAGTGAGTATGTAGTAACTGGTGTTGGTGTGTCTATGGTTTCGAAAATGGTACTCTGTATTTTAGAGTGGGTGTATCAAAGGTTATATTAGGGTGTGAGGAGGTGCATCAGATTATCACGTGGATGATGTCATAAGTGATGTAATCAGTGATGTCATTTGAGATGTCATCAGTGATGTCATCAGTAATGTCACTGACCATGTCATGAATGATGTAATATGTGACGTCATCAGCAGTGCATTGCGGGGGCGAGTTATAGTTAGCTGAACTATCTATAACGGCCGAATTTCACTGGTTTTGTACGAGTGAAATGTCCAACTAACTATAACGTCCCTGAAACCTCTGTTTTTTTCAGTGAATATATATCTATATATTACCTACTGGCGGTCACCAGTAGGTAGTTATAGTTAGGACCTAGTTTCCATAGGAAAAGCATTTTTT
>CAWUFW010025564.1:0-43258 GCA_963921515.1 Calotriton arnoldi
GGGTCGATTCCGATTCGGGCCGGAAAAGCACCGACCGACTCGGATCCGGAAAAAATACCGACCGACACGTACCAGTGGCGCCCGACACGCCAAGTACGATGCAAGCCGCGATAAATCCGACCGACACGTCAGGAAACCAAGCCGACCGACCGAGCCGCTCGGAAAATAGCAATCCGGCCGGAAAAACACGCGAATCCAACCGACCGACACGCACCCGGAACAAATCCGACCGAATCGTACCCGCCAACTCCAACCCGCAAAGTACGATGCAAGGCGCGAAAAACACGACCGAGTCGGACGGAGGACAAGCCGTACGACCGACACGCATACAAAACCGAGCCGAAGCAACACAATACACCGCGACCGACGCGTACGCAGCATACAAAACTGCACAAACACAGCGTGGACGAAACGGAAAACACCGTACGAGACCAATGCAGGGTCCGACTCGGTCACAAGAACGTTTCCAACATACACAAACAGCACAAAGGAAAAATCAACCAAAAAAGGCCAAACAAGCAATTACCAAGCCAATAAACACTGGGGGGGGTGGGGACAGAGAACAAAGACACACCCACAACTCCACCTATATAAAGGACACAAATCACTACCATGAGCCTTTGCAAATGCCATTTCACTGCCAGCACCCAAGAGAAAGCAACCACACACCCACAGCTCATCCCTCACACAAGCCACACACCATCAGCACACCAACAAATACCTACCTCACATACACCCAGCAAAACACACACTCACACACCCTCACCTGCACACCAACACACACATCACTCACCATCACCACCCATCACCATGCCCCCCAAGAAGAATCCCAAGTTCCTAGATTGTGAATTGGAAGTCCTGGTAGACGAGATCCTCAGGGTGGAGCCACAGCTGTTTGGCACTCTGGTCCAACAGACCCCCATGTCGCAGAAAACCAAGATGTGGGAGAGGATCATCAACAGGGTGAACGCCCAATCACCATGTCGGCGCACAAAGACGGACATCCAGAACAGGTGGTATGACGTGCGCAGGAGGGTACGGGACCTGCTGAAGATAGACTACATCAACAGCCAACATACCGGCAGTGGCCCTCCTGCCAAGCCAATATACCTCAGGCCCTGGGAGGAGAAGGTGCGGGCCATCCTTCCGCCAGTGAGCGTATATGGACTAGAGAACATCCCAGAGCCTGGTGAGTACACAACAAATGTACACAATAAACTGCCACAAAACACACACATCACTGTCAAGGGGAGAGTCAAACCATGCACACATAGCAATTACACAGCAACTAGAACAGAATCATCCCAAAATGTGTATGTCAGTCAGATAAACACAACACATGCCATCAAAAAAGTCACATCCAACTGTGCCAACACATGTACAAACACAACCACAACTACAGCTAGGCAGTGGCACAAATAGAACTAACACACACATCCACACATGTAGCCACCACAACAACACCAACACACAGTGAAGACCACTCAAAGGAAGGAATTCTGTGTATGCTGGCCAAGTCAGTGTAGCCAATAGCATCATGGGAGTCGCAGTCACACATATTGCCCCCCCCCACAACTGTCCCATCAACACCACCCTGAACCATGCTCACATCACAGGGAGTGGAGAAGGACTCACAAGATGGCTGACACTGGCTACTGCTGTGGGGAGCACAAGGCCCTGCTGCCAACTGTGCACCAACAAACAGCAGGACACCACTGACTGACATCCTGAGAGACAACTTCCACTCCCTGCAATGCAAGCACGTTCCATGGTGGGCTATCTGGCTGGCTGGGTGGGAAGGGGGACTTGCAGCACTGACTATAGTCACCAGCACCTCCCCTCACACCCCCCCAACACAAACTCCACAGTACCCACCTGGTAGAATGCAATGCCCTCCATCCTAACACAAGATCCCACAAAGCACCACCACCCTGGGTTATGTTGTGTGAAGCACAGGGACACTCTTGGGACTCTTAGCCAAACAACTGCCAGGACAACACTCCCAGCCATCCTGTCAGCACAGCCAGCCCACCCCACAGGGAAGCAGAGTCAAAAGGAAGGAAGCATGGGCATGCTGGGAAGGGGGTGGAGGCAATAGCATGATGGGAGTCGTAGTCACAGACATAGCTCACCCCCACAACTGTCCCATCAACACCACCCTGAACCATGCTCACATCACAGGGAGTGGAGAAGGACTCACAAGATGGCTGACACTGGCTACTGCTGTGGGGAGCACAAGGCCCTGCTGCCAACTGTGCACCAACAAACAGCAGGACACCACTGACTGACATCCTGAGAGACAACTTACACTCCCTGCAATGCAAGCACGTTCCATGGTGGGCTATCTGGCTGGCTGGGTGGGAAGGGGGACTTGCAGCACTGACTATAGTCACCAGCACCTCCCCTCACACCCCCCCAACACAAACTCCACAGTACCCACCTGGTAGAATGCAATGCCCTCCATCCTAACACAATATCCCACAAAGCACCACCACCCTGGGTTATGTTGTGTGAAGCACAGGGACACTCTTGGGACTCTTAGCCAAACAACTGCCAGGACAACACTCCCAGCCATCCTGTCAGCACAGCCAGCCCACCCCACAGGGAAGCAGAGTCAAAAGGAAGGAAGCATGGGCATGCTGGGAAGGGGGTGGAGGCAATAGCATGATGGGAGTCGTAGTCACAGACATAGCTCACCCCCACAACTGTCCCATCAACACCACCCTGAACCATGCTCACATCACAGGGAGTGGAGAAGGACTCACAAGATGGCTGACACTGGCTACTGCTGTGGGGAGCACAAGGCCCTGCTGCCAACTGTGCACCAACAAACAGCAGGACACCACTGACTGACATCCTGAGAGACAACTTCCACTCCCTGCAATGCAAGCACGTTCCATGGTGGGCTATCTGGCTGGCTGGGTGGGAAGGGGGACTTGCAGCACTGACTATAGTCACCAGCACCTCCCCTCACACCCCCCCAACACAAACTCCACAGTACCCACCTGGTAGAATGCAATGCCCTCCATCCTAACACAAGATCCCACAAAGCACCACCACCCTGGGTTATGTTGTGTGAAGCACAGGGACACTCTTGGGACTCTTAGCCAAACAACTGCCAGGACAACACTCCCAGCCATCCTGTCAGCACAGCCAGCCCACCCCACAGGGAAGCAGAGTCAAAAGGAAGGAAGCATGGGCATGCTGGGAAGGGGGTGGAGGCAATAGCATGATGGGATACGTAGTCACAGACATAGCTCACCCCCACAACTGTCCCATCAACACCACCCTGAACCATGCTCACATCACAGGGAGTGGAGAAGGACTCACAAGATGGCTGACACTGGCTACTGCTGTGGGGAGCACAAGGCCCTGCTGCCAACTGTGCACCAACAAACAGCAGGACACCACTGACTGACATCCTGAGAGACAACTTACACTCCCTGCAATGCAAGCACGTTCCATGGTGGGATAACTGACTGGGTGGGTGGGTGGGTGGGAAGGAGGTCTGGCTGTCAACCAAACACAATCAATGCAGACCATGTTCACACCCCAGAGAATACATAGAAATGCCCAAATAATGCAGGACAATGTGCCACACCAATATCAACCCCTGACTGTGACGACTTAGGACAATACAATGTACAGGCCCGCACCCCGAGGCACAGTCACAACTGTCAGGTGTGTCAACCACTGATGCCTGCAGAAACATGACATACATTGTTTGTGTCTCCCAAAAACAGGTGATGATAGGGACACAGCAGCAGACGCTGAGGAGTCCCAGTCCCAGGCTCAAGAGGATGCCGAGCTCACTGGCGTCGTACAGCCTCTGTCCTCCTCGGACGATGAAGAACAACCTGGCACATCCGGTGCAAGTCAACATGCTGCACCAGCAGGACCACCAGCTGCAGCACCAGCAGGTCCACCAGCTGCACCCCCTGCACCCACCCCTCCAACGACTGTCACCACGAATACCATCCCTGCCGACATGGACAGAATAAGGAACAACACCAGCGCAGTGACCCTGGACCAACCTGGGGCCATGGACACCACCACCACCACCAACCCCCAAGGTGGACCAGGGTTATCTGTGCGTGCAACTGCACACACTGCACATGTCAGCAGGGGTGGTGGGAGGGGTGGGAGACAGAGGTCGCTGCTTGCAGACGTTGCTGGTGTGCATGAAGACCCACAACTGGTACGCATAGCTGATGCGTACCAGTCCAGCACCGGAGAGCTCAGCCAGGTAGTGGGGCTCCTCAGAGACATTAAACAGCAGCAGGCTGCCCATCATGCCCGCTTGGACTCCCACATGTCCCAAGTGGAGTCACACATGTCACGTGTGGACTCCCACATGTCACGTGTGGACTCCCACATGACCCGCGTGGAGTCCAAGTGGGATGTACTACATGAGATGACGGCGGTGCACAGGGACATTTTACAATGCCTCCGCCAGATGAACAGCAACCAGTCCACACCTCCCTGTGTGCCAACAACATCTGGTACCGAACAAACTGCAACTGCCACAGGGAGGGAGGAGGACTCTGGCGGAGAGTCCCCTGCACCGCAGCAGCCTGCACTTGAGGGCCCCCCCCAAGAAGAGGGGTCGTCCGAGGAGGGGAAAGTGAGAGGCTGATGGCCAAGCGCAACTCCCAGGAAGCCTGAACCTGTTCTGGATTTTCGCCTTTGTGCACAGACTGTTCACCCTGTTGATGGCAACACTACTCCCACACATTGCATGGGGAGTATAAGTTGGAACAATGTGTCAGACAACAGTGGCCCCGATACTGGGGATCCTGTCTACCTGGACTTTCTATTCATCTAGGAACTTGGGATTGCAAGATTCATGTACAGCACAATCCATCCTATGCACTATTATCACAATAAACACACTAATACACCATACTTGCCTCTGTCGTGATTCCAACGTGGGTGCTGTTATGGGGATGATGAACTGCAAAATTACACAGTGTATGCGAACTGCAACAGCAAGGACAACACAGGCATGTGAGTACAGGCAACGTGACACATATGAGGGAGACACACCACCAGGGCTACACAACACATACACACCTAGGCCATCTGACTCATTGCCTACACTGATGTTGCCAGGGAAGACGGTGCAATGCACAGACACCACACCCATTCCCAGTTGTAGTCAAGTAGCCCACAGGTGCAGTAAGCAAATGGCAGTCAAATGTGTGACCACAGACAACGCACATCACAAAGTGAAGCACAGGTTTATTACACAGTTGCAACATGCTGTAACCACTACAGATGCAAGGTAATCCCACCTGGCAGCGGGCACACAGTCAACAACTGTAGACTGAAGGAAGTCCATGGGTGTGGCGCACATCACCTGTAGGGACACAACAGCTACCAGCCTGGATGTGCAATCACGTCGTCGGTGGACACAGTTGACCAAACGAATCTGAAAGTACCCTGTGAAGGACAGAAATGACACACAGTCAAAAGCAATGCAGTACAGGACAGAACAGCAAAACTCATGCACAATACATGTTACAAGATACCCACCCAGAACCAAGTTAGCATGTCAACACTGTTGGGAAGTACAGCCCACCTGTCACCACACATCGCAACACACATCCTGTCAAGTAGCCCATGGACACACTCCAACAGCACCAGAGCACCACCCACACATCATGCCAACTCACATCATTCACATGACACCTCAGGATACTCACATTCAGCTAAAGAAGTTGGTGATGAGCTGTGTGCGGACATCACCATCACCATCATCATCATCATCATCGTCACTGGCATCGTGGTCCAGGCCAGGATCCTCCACAGGTGGCGGATGTTGGTCATCGTCATCCTGGATGAGAGGCAACTCCTTCCGCACTGCCAGGTTGTGGAGCATGCAGCAGACGATGATAATCTTGCACACTTTCGCAGGGGCATATGGGAGGGACCCTCCGGTCTTGTCCAGGCAGCGGAAGCGGCTCTTCAGGAGACCAAAGGTCCGCTCAATCACTCTCCTGGTCCGACCATGTGCCTCATTGTAGCGCATCTGGGCAGGTGTCACAGGGTTCCTGAGGGGTGTCAGCAACCACGGCATGTTGGGGTATCCCGAGTCACCTACGGACAGACAAGTGCACATCAGCTGACTTGGAAAAGTGGGCGGAATACTACAGATCAGATCACACACAATGGCACAAAGTCAGTACACACCGACAAGCCAGGCACGCTGGTTCTGCATCTGTGCCATCAACCTGGGGATGCGACTACTCCTCATCACAAAGGCATCGTGTGCTGAACCAGGGAAACGGGCACACACGTGTGTGATGGTCATGTCTGCAAGACACACCACCAGTGCATTGACCGAGTGGTAGTGCTTGCGGTTCCTGTAGGCCTGCTCCTGGGCCTGTGGTGGTACCAAAGCCACATGTGTCCCATCAATGGAGCCAATGACATGCGGCATCCTCCCCAGGGCATAAAAGTCACTCTTCACGTCAGTGAGTCGTCGCAGTCTAGGGAAATAGATGTACCGGTTCAGGAAGAGCAACATTGCCGCCAAAACATCGCGGAGCACACGGCTGAACATGGTCTGTGACATCCCACCAGCAGACGCCACAGTATGTTGGAAGGTACCGGTGGCAAAGAAGTGTAGGGCTGCCATCACCTTCACCTTGGGGGTCAGCGCTGTAGGATACGGCCGGCCAGGCTGCAAATGTGGGGACAACTGCACTGCCAAATCCTCAATCAGCTGCCTGGTGAAGCGGTACCGTCGGATGCTGTCCCGTTCCACCATCGTTGCCAGGTCTGGGAATGGCCGATGGACAGCAGGAGCCCTGCAGTGCAGAGGAGAAGTAAGCAAGATCGTCAGTCACCCCACATATGCGGCATTGAACACACTCAAGATCCCAACATACATCATCATGAGGCACAACTACATGAAGTGTGCAGTACCGGAACGACATTTATGGTACATACATGGCCAACATCTGTCAACACGGTCCTACAGGTGGCATCAATTTGTCCCTGTTTGGCCCATTGGATATCATGATGCTGTGTCACAGTCACCCCCCAGTGACATGTGAGGACAGATGTGCCCCAGGCACCACAGCTCAACGACAGGCACATTCCCAGGGACCCTGTAATGCCACATGGACACTGGCATCACCTGGAGTATCATGTGTACACCACAACAAAACAAACATGACCCCCACAGGTAGTGGCCACACTTGCCATGGCAGGAGAGCCATGGACGTCTGTGACACACACGCACAACATCAGAGTCCATGCACACACAACGTGGATGTGGAGACTGTCTCCCATTGTGCACATGAAATCAGAGACATTGTAAACACTACATGCACAAAGACTGTGGAGGGCCATCACTATTGTGCCACTGGGACACCCTGGCTCAAACATACCGTCCCACATGGGACTCACGGGGTATGTGACATGACATACACAAACACCACTGTGAAATGTGACCATGGCACATGCACAGATATGAACAGTTGCACATCACAGTGGTCACGTACACGTAACACCCATGATCCTGTCCCCATGAACACGTGCACAGCCTGGGGGTGGCTGCCCACAGGTGACACCCACAGGACAACATGTACACCAACATACACACAATAGGAAATGCAGCCTTACATGCCTTATGATAAGGTTTGGACAGGCTGTCGTGATGTAGGTGTGCCCCTCACTCCCTGGGAGCTATCTGTGGCTGGCATATGTCCATCTGAGACAGGCATGCTGACATATGCCAGTCACATGTACAGTGATGCGTTGTACTGCAATGGACCGATCGGTGCCTCCGGCCGGCCCATTGCATTCAATGTGTGCGGGTACGCGTTGTACCCCTGTGCGCGTTGAACAGCAATGGACCGATCGGTGCCTCCGGCCGGCCCATTGCTTTCAATGTGTGCGGGTACGCGTTGTACCCCTGTGCGCGTTGAACAGCAATGGACCGATCGGTGCGCACCCATTGACAATGGGCTTGCCTGGCAACGGACGCGTTTTTGAATATTCGAACGAGTCGGTTGCTGGAAAATCAGTTGGTCACCCACAACAATGTTGCAAAATAATGTATGTCATGAAGTTGAAGATTTGAAGGATGCTGTGGGCGTGTTTTGGTGCTGCTATTCCATGGATTGGCCAGATTCAGAAGATGCTAACGACTTGGACCTATAACTTTGGACACAAGGGACAGTATCTGCCTCTCCAGCACATATATATTGCTGCATGTTCCCCTGAGAGCCCACTTGCCTGCACTACATGCTCCAGGACGACATCTGCCACTGCACTGCTGCTGTCTCTGCCCCTCTGGACCCTGCAATGGCACGTACTGTGGAGAGAGCCCCAGCCTTCAGCCTTGAAGAGAACCAGGCCCTGCTGGACAGCCTACTTCCACAGTACAGCAAGCTGTATGGGACACCAGGGGAGCAGGTGAGTGTTCTGTGCACTGCCTTTCTGAATGTGCATTTTGTCTGACTAGCAAGGCTGAGAGTCAGCACACCACTGGCTAGCAGGCTCACTGAGTAGTTGTCACCCCCCATAGTGTGTAGTGACTTGCACTGGACAGGTATGGTGCAGTGACAGTGCTTCTGAACAGGGTTTTACTCCCCATGCTATGATACCATGTAGTGACTTCTGGAAAACTGTCCATGGGCAGCCGTGCACTGCCTGGGTACACCATGTGCCCCTGTGATTGCGACATGTATATGCAACTGTGTCATGCACGGATATGTTGCATGTGTAGTAATGTCCTTATCACTTTGTCATCCTGACAGGCTTCTGCCCATCGGAAGCATGAGATCTGGAAGGACATCGTCCGGGCTGTCCGGTCCGTGGGGGTCTACAAGCGCCGGATCCGCAACTGCCAAAAGAGGTGGCAGGACCTTCGGGGCTGGACCCGGAGGATTGCACGGGTCCAGCTGAAGCTGTCGCCTCCTCGCAGGAGGGGCGGAACACGGACCCTGACCCCCCACATGCTCAGGATCCTGGCGGTGGTCTTTCCAGACCTGGATGGGCAGCTGAAGGCCAGAGAGCAGCAAGGAGGGGGTGAGTCAAAGACTGCACTGTGTACTCTGTCTAACATGTTATGTGCCCTCCTCGGGCCAGGTTGAACTGCCACAGTACAGCAGTCATGTTGTCCAGGAGCCATGTCCCTCTATTGTGCACTGCCCACTCCTCATCTGATACCCAGGTGTGGCCCTTACATGCAGGGAATTCTGTCACTTAGGACTGTGTCCTTGCAGTTTGCTTGACTCAAGGTGGGAGACAGCATCTGTTTCCCTGACTCTGTGGTGGGCATCATGGGTGGGTCCATTGCTTACACAATGCCTGTATTCTGACATGTAGGGTAGTGTCACAGGTCTCCCATATGTCCAATAGGTATGACCTGGACAGATGAGGGTTAAGAGGATGTGTTGTGGGGGGGATGTACATGTGCACTTGTGCAGCTCCAGGACTTGCATTCCCCATGACCTACTATTGTGACACAGTGCAGAGTGTTGTTGTCTGGCTGCAAAGTCATACATCACTGAGACAGTGATGTATGACTTTGCAGTCATGCCTCCGCCATGGCATGTGTCTACTGATTGGTGATCCTGCAGGGGAGTGACATGTGCTACATGCACACCATTGTGGCGCTGGCTATCAGGACATGGGTGCATCATGGTGTCTGTCGCTGGTATGCATCACATGCATTTCCTATTTGACTCTGGGCATCCCTTACATCCGTAAACCTGTACTGACTCAGTGGCAAGAGCTGTGATGTGTCCACACCGTGTCCTCTGCACTGTCCAACTACTGTGTACTTGGTGCATGTGTCAACACTGGGGTGTTGCAATCCAACAGACACCAGACAGATGGGTGCAAGGCCATGTGGGATGTGAGTGCCATGCTTGGCATCAGACTGACAATTGACTTCTCCTGTTCAATTAGTGCACTTTTAGCAATGTACAACTAATGATGCCAGGGCTTGCTCTGGGATGTGCTGTGCTCACAGTGGTGTGTGCGTTATGTGCAGGTGACTGATGTCTGTCTGTTTCCCCATTGTTTGCAGATACATCCACGGCCACGGAAGGGGACAGCTCCACGGACCAGGAGGAGCCGGAGAGCCAGACTGGGTCAGCAGCCGAGGAGTGGTCGGAGGGACCCAGTGGCACGGAGGGCGAGGGGAGCCACACCGAGGAGTCCTCAGCAGCATCCACCTCAGCTGAGGACCAGAGCAACTCGGAGGATGACTCCCTTGTGGAGGCGGGTGTCAGCAGCCACCACACCCCAGCTAGTGTTGCTGTCCCCGCCACCACCAGCACCACCACCGCCCTCCCATTGGCTCCCATTCCCCAGGTCCGTGGAGGCTCCCATGTCCGGGAGCGTGTCTCCTTTGGGCCAGGCACCGCACCCCCTGCCCCTGTGTCCCCTGCTGCCCTGAGTGAGGAGTCTGTGTACCTCCTTCGCCAGCTCCATGTAGGGCAGACAGCCATGCTGAGTGTCCTCCATGCGCACACCGCGCTGTTGACTCAGCTGGTGTCGTTCATGGAGGGCATCTCATCGGGCATGTCTGACCTACAGAGGGGCAATAGGTCCATGGACTCCTCCCTGACGGCAGCAGTGTCCCTCCTCAAACGGTCCCTCACCCCTCCTGCCTCTGCTCCATCCACACTCCCCAGCACCTTACCCATCCCAGGCACACACACACTGGCACACACCAGCACACACACATCCAGCACACTGACACACACGCCAATGACAAAACGCACACGCAAGCACATTCAGGGGACTGAAGCCAGACTCACAGGGGATGGGGCCCTGGAACACACACACGCATCCACATGCACTGCGCAGTCCTCAGTTCCCTCTCCCTCCAAAGCACCCTCCCTTGCCTCACCTGCAACCCCAAAGTCACAGCAGCTCTTCCTCTGTGACCTCGGCCTCTTCCCCACCGATGAAGCTGCTCCAGCATCCCGGGGGAAGAGGAAGCCCACCCACACGGAGCAGAGTGCCCCTCGCCCCCGGACACCCTCCCCCAGGCGCAGACGGACTGAGGCCCCCACCCGCAAGTCCCCCTGGAGTGCTAAGAGCAAGACCCCGCCACCGCCCTGCAGCTCAGGCACAAGGTCTCCGTCCTCCATCCCTCAGGCCCCCACTGCACAGGTGCCCCCACCACACCCTGCCCCAGGTTCCCCCACCCACAGATATACCATCCCCAAGATGCTCCGGCCTTCTCCCCTGCCACTTGCTCTCCCAGCACCACACCCCCCGCTGCGCTTGTCTGTGCCACTGATGTGGTGAGGGTGTCCCCCCCTCTGTCCAACCCACCTTGCCTGTTCCCCATTCTCCTCCCCTGGAGGTAGGCACTGCAGTGGAGTCCACTACCGCCCTGTCTGACTTGGGCACTGCAGTGGCGGACCTGTCCACCCCATCTGCAGGGTCCACTGCAGTTGTGCCGGCACCCACGACATCTGTGTCATGCCCCCCAGTTGTGCCGGCACACACCATGTCAGACACCTCCACTGCAGTTGTCAGTGGCTCTCCAGCACCCACCACCCCTTCCCTGACTCCCCCTGGTGAGCCCTGATCCTGTCCCTGCGGTGCCTGGCCTGCCCCCCGGTTGCCCCTCCTAGTGGATTGTCCCTGGTATTGTGCAGGCATGCGTAGGGTGACATCTGCCAGTGTCACCCTGTTTGAACTTTGACAATGGACTGGCCATTGGCCTTTGCTCTTTTTCAGGACTTCGTTTGGCCTCAACACATATGCTGAATAAAGCAACTTTCTTTTCTCTAGTGCTCATGCTTCAGATGTACATGTTGTTGGTGCAGCTAACCATGCCCTTGCTGCAGTGATGGTGATATCTGGTCTCATGATTATGAAGTGTTACTGTGCAGGAACCCATGTGGTCCAGGGGGAATGTGTCCTATCATGTGGTGTATCCATGTCATCAATAGCAGCATCTGAGGGTGTCATGTGTTCAGTATTTGGCAATGGGTTTCCAACTTACATTAGCTATTTCACATCTGTGGCTTCCACCCCTGCACATCTGTTGTGCCTGCCATTGTTCAATTCGTCTACTTCCCTGACCGTGTGGCCATCTCCACTGGACATGCAGGTTTGGGCATCAATGGGGAAGGACTCATCTGTGTTGTCAGTGCAACATTGCTATACAAGTGTGTTGGATCTGTGCTGATGATTTCGTTGGCACTTCCATGACCAGGCTGATGTGACGGGAGCCCTCATTTGGTGCTAATTGTTGATTGTGTGACCAAGTGCTCAGCTGACATGATGGGGCCCTACTGAGGCAACATATGGCACAGCTTTCCTCACACAGGAGTGGAGTCCCCTCATGGCAGTGTGTACACGTGTGACATTGCCTGCGCCCAAGGTGTGTGTTGTATGTGCATGTCTGTGTGTTCACTTCCATTCATCTGCGCATGCTGTGATCCCTAGTGTTGTACCTGTTTGTGATGCTTGCTGACTTGAGCTATGTTCCCCCAAAGTCTTCTCCCTGTGTTCTCTGTGATGTGGGTGCATGGCACATTACTGGTCATCAGGGTGTCACCCATAGGTGTGTTTGCTGTCAGGGCAGAGTTTGTGTGCTGACGCAGATGGGTCACAGTCAGGTTTCCCTTTGGCACTTGTTGTTTGCCCCTGTCATGTGATTTCCAGTTTGTGTTATCTTTCAGTGATTGTGACACGTTGTGTGTGTGACTGCTGGCACTCCTTAGGGTCCGGGCTGCAATGTTGGTTGTTGTCTATGTGTGTTCTTTGTGGGTGACCTTGGTTTCTTCATTGGTGTGTGACTGTGGCTGGGATCCCATTGGTCGGTGTGGTATTGCCGTCATGTCCATGTACAGCGTAGTGTGCAGTGTGTCAGACATTCAGGAGTCTTGTTGAGTGTCCATGTGTGATGTGTTTCTACACCTTGGTTCCCACCCACCACCCTGGAATAGTAATGGGTGCATGTGCAATGTCACCAGTGCATGTGTACTTCACTGCTGCACATTGTTGGAGGTCGAGGGGTGTGGTGTTGAGTGTGTGCAGATGAGAGTTGTTGCCCGGCTAGTCCCCTGCCTCCATGTTGGCCTTGGCTTACTGGCCATGCTGATTGATTTGTGCTTGTGTAGGTGTGATGGTAGTTAGTTGCTCAGGACACCTGACTGTGGTTCACAGTGTGAACGACATTTAGCTTTGTCATCACAGTGGTATTTTTCTTCAGCCCAGGGTCACCACATTGTGGGGGCCCTGGGGGTGGTGCTGTGGTGTGTCTGTGACTTGCTGTGTCAGTTGTTGTTCCTACGTGCCTGTGTGACATGTGTGTTTTGTGCTCCCTCTCACCTGTCAATGCCTGCTTGCCCACATAGGGGATTTGGATCCATGAGTTACCTTAGTGTGGCAGTGTATGCACATCTGTATGATTGGTATTCAGCTCTCCTCATGTGTTGTGTTGTTGCCTGGGGACACTGGCACCCCCACCCCTCACCTGCTGTGTATGATGACAGTGTTGGTCTGCCTGTTTGTGTTTGTGCATCTGCACCACTGCATTGGCATATCTTGGGTGTGCCATTGGCTGTATGTTGTTTGGTGTGTTTCCCCTGCTGTCCCTGGGACTCCTAGGTCATCGGTCAGCACAGTGATCATGGTTTGTGTGTCCCATTGCTGCCATGGTATGGTATCTGTTCACCTCACATCTGCTGTCTCCACAGGGTATCTGCATTTGTGTGCCCATTGGTGCAAATATGTGGTTCTGCATTCTGATGGTCACTTCTGTCATTGTGTCATTGATGACTGTTGACGGTCTCTGCCACCATGGGTGTTGTTTGTCTGCACATGGCCAAAGGAATGTTTCATTTGCACTGCAGTATTTGGCTCCCCCAATTTATGTTGCAATGGGACACATACACTACTTTGCCACAGATGAGTTTTTGGTTCTGTGACCAGGAATGATCCATGCAGTTTGGCAGTTGCAGCTCTTTCTTTGTCAACAATTACCTTTTGGTCACTGTGATGATGAGGGTGTAGACCCCATTGCCACAATGTTCAAAATGTGCTTCAGCTATGGACCCCACACTTGCCTTTTGGTCACTGTGATGATGGGGGTTTAGACCCCATTGCCACAATGGTCAAACTGTGCTTCAGCTATGGACCCCACACTTACCTTTTGGTCACTGTGATGATGGGGGTTTAGGCCCCATTGCCACAATGGTCAAAATGTGCTTCAGCTATGGACCCCACACTTGCCTTTTGGTCACTGTGATGATGGGGGTTTAGGCCCCATTGCCACAATGGTCATGGGCTGCTTGCATTGTGGGTGCCACACACATATATGTGTGGCACATGTGCTAGGGGGTCACATTGTATGTTCAATGTCATGTTCGGTGTTGTAGGCATTTGACACAGCCTGCTCACACGCTTGTCATGGTGGTGGGGGGATGTCTTAATCTTGCATTCCCTAGGTTGTGGTGTGCTTGTTGTGTCATGCATTGTCCATCCTATGAGTGGGGGTGGTAGTAGTGGTAGGCATCCAGCCCCCCTGGCTAAGGGTGGTGGTAGGCATCCAGCCCCCCTGGCTAAGGGTGGTAGTAGTGGTGGGCATCCTGCCCCCTGGCTAAGGGTGGTAGTAGTGGTGGGCATCTGGCACCCCCTGGCTAAGGGTGGTAGTAGTGGTGGGCATCCTGCCCCCCTGGGTGAGGGTGGTAGTAGTGGTAGGCATCCTGCCCCCCTGGTTGAGGGTGGTAGTAGTGGTAGGCATCCAGCCCCCCTGGCTAAGGGTGGTGGTAGGCATCCAGCCCCCTGGCTAAGGGTGGTAGTAGTGGTGGGCATCCTGCCCCCTGGCTAAGGGTGGTGGTAGGCATCCAGCCCCCCTGGCTAAGGGTGGTAGTAGTGGTGGGCATCCTGCCCCCTGGCTAAGGGTGGTAGTAGTGGTAGGCATCCTGCCCCCCTGGTTGAGGGTGGTAGTAGTGGTAGGCATCCAGCCCCCTGGCTAAGGGTGGTAGTAGTGGTGGGCATCCTGCCCCCCTGGGTGAGGGTGGTAGTAGTGGTAGGCATCCTGCCCCCTGGCTAAGGGTGGTAGTAGTGGTGGGCATCCTGCCCCCCTGGGTGAGGGTGGTAGTAGTGGTAGGCATCCAGCCCCCCTGGTTGAGGGTGGTAGTAGTGGTAGGCATCCAGCCCCCCTGGCTAAGGGTGGTGGTAGGCATCCAGCCCCCCTGGCTAAGGGTGGTAGTAGTGGTGGGCATCCTGCCCCCCTGGCTAAGGGTGGTAGTGGTGGGCATCTGGCACCCCCTGGCTAAGGGTGGTAGTAGTGGTGGGCATCCTGCCCCCCTGGGTGAGGGTGGTAGTAGTGGTAGGCATCCTGCCCCCCTGGTTGAGGGTGGTAGTAGTGGTAGGCATCCAGCCCCCCTGGCTAAGGGTGGTGGTAGGCATCCAGCCCCCCTGGCTAAGGGTGGTAGTAGTGGTGGGCATCCTGCCCCCTGGCTAAGGGTGGTAGTAGTGGTAGGCATCCTGCCCCCCTGGTTGAGGGTGGTAGTAGTGGTAGGCATCCAGCCCCCCTGGCTAAGGGTGGTGGTAGGCATCCAGCCCCCCTGGCTAAGGGTGGTAGTAGTGGTGGGCATCCTGCCCCCTGGCTAAGGGTGGTAGTGGTGGGCATCTGGCACCCCCTGGCTAAGGGTGGTAGTAGTGGTGGGCATCCTGCCCCCCTGGGTGAGGGTGGTAGTAGTGGTAGGCATCCTGCCCCCCTGGTTGAGGGTGGTAGTAGTGGTAGGCATCCAGCCCCCCTGGCTAAGGGTGGTGGTAGGCATCCAGCCCCCCTGGCTAAGGGTGGTAGTAGTGGTGGGCATCCTGCCCCCTGGCTAAGGGTGGTAGTAGTGGTAGGCATCCTGCCCCCCTGGTTGAGGGTGGTAGTAGTGGTAGGCATCCAGCCCCCTGGCTAAGGGTGGTAGTAGTGGTGGGCATCCAGCCCCCCTGGCTAAGGGTGGTAGTAGTGGTGGGCATCCTGCCCCCTGGCTAAGGGTGGTAGTAGTGGTGGGCATCCTGCCCCCTGGGTGAGGGTGGTAGTAGTGGTAGGCATCCAGCCCCCTGGCTAAGGGTGGTAGTAGTGGTGGGCATCCAGCCCCCCTGGCTAAGGGTGGTAGTAGTGGTGGGCATCCTGCCCCCTGGCTAAGGGTGGTAGTAGTGGTGGGCATCCTGCCCCCCTGGGTGAGGGTGGTAGTAGTGGTAGGCATCCTGCCCCCTGGCTAAGGGTGGTAGTAGTGGTGGGCATCCTGCCCCCCTGGCTAAGGGTGGTAGTAGTGGTGGGCATCCTGCCCCCCTGGGTGAGGGTGGTAGTAGTGGTAGGCATCCTGCCCCCCTGGTTGAGGGTGGTAGTAGTGGTAGGCATCCAGCCCCCCTGGCTAAGGGTGGTAGTAGTGGTGGGCATCCTGCCCCCCTGGGTGAGGGTGGTAGTAGTGGTAGGCATCCTGCCCCCTGGGTGGGGGTGGTAGTAGTGGTAGGCATCCAGCCCCCCTGGCTAAGGGTGGTGGTAGGCATCCAGCCCCCCTGGCTAAGGGTGGTAGTAGTGGTGGGCATCCTGCCCCCTGGCTAAGGGTGGTAGTAGTGGTAGGCATCCTGCCCCCCTGGGTCAGGGTGGTAGTAGTGGTAGGCATCCAGCCCCCCTGGGTTGGGGTTGTGGCGCGCATTCAGGCCCCTGTGTGCATATGTGGCATTGGTGATGGGCATCCCGCCCCTATGGTGCTGCTGTTGCTGGTGTAAGTATATTCAGATTCCCAGTGTATGTGTGTGATGTGTCGTGTACGTGTTGTATGTGTTTTGTGGTTGGTGTCTGACTTACCTTCTGCGCCGTACGCGTCCGTGCCTGTTCCGGTAGTAGATGTAGAATATTGGTATGATCGGGACGAAGGGATTCATGGTTGGTTCGTGTCGTTCGTCCTTCTCGTTGCTTCGCGTCGTCCTCGTCGCTTGGCTTCGTCCTCGTCGCTTCGCGTCGTCCTCGTCTGTGCTGTGTTCGTCTCGTAGCCGTGGATCGTGTTGTGGCGCGATTCGGAGCTTATGTGCGCCTCTCCCGGATGCTTTGACGTGCCGTGCGTAGCGACGGGTTCGGCGCGTACGGAAAGCGCATCGTACTTGTCCGGCCGGACGGGGCTGCATTTTCCCTTCCGTGCGACTCGATTCGGCGTTTCCGGATTCGCCTCGGTCGGAGAACAGGACCTGGTTTGGGTGAGTACGGCTCGGCCGGGATTTTTGCTGTTGTGCGCATCGTACTTGCTCGTTCGGTGTACTGTACGGATCGGTCGGGAAACTGGCTTTCGCATGGCTTTTTTCCCGACCGAATAGTATTGGGTGCGCCTCCGACCGAGATCGGAATCGGCCCCTCAGTTGTGAAACTCCAGACAAGCGAGAATTTTACTATTTAGCACTTCTCCAACTGTTCAAACCATGGCGTAGCGAAAGTGAATTACTTGGAGATTTCGACTGCTACGAAGATTCTTTTAATGCATGTAAAGATAGCATTGCATGTTCAATTTTCCCTACATATTTAAAAATGTTGAATGATGAAGTTGAACAGGAAAAGACTATTACAGCTGAAGTTGCAAATGAAAGTTCTCAAGATAGTCAAAGTTCTGGTCCATGTAGTCAAGATCCACTTGGACAACCAATAGTGGAAAATGAAGCAGCGATTGCTATGCATGAAGTGGAAATTGCAATGCAAAAAGCACAAGAGGAGAATATTACATTGGAAAAGTTAGAAGAACAAGTAAATATTGAACAGAAAGAAATATATGTACAAGTGAGAGAACAGATAGAACATGGTTTGTTGCATGAAAAAAAAGAATGTGTATGTTCATCATTTAAACCTTTTCTGATGTACATCAGTGGTCAAGCTGGAACGGGTTAAAGTTTTTTAATTAAAGTTTTGACCAGTTATCTTAAAAAAACTACTGGTTCACATTTATCTTGTGCAGTAACAGCTCCAACTGGATTAGCTGCGCACAATGTTAAAGGAATTACTTTGCATAGATTACTAATGTTACCAGTTGAGTATGATAATAAATTAGAATATCAGAAGTTGTCTGGAGAAGCTTCTTATGAAGTGTCAAGAGTGCTGAAGAAGATGAAACTTTTAATTATTGATGAGGTGAGCATGGTCTCAAACTTAATGCTTGCTTTCGTGCATTTAAGAATGCAACAGGTATTAAAAACAGATTACGACGTTCTCTTTGGAGGAAAACATTTAATTGTATTTGGAGATCTGCTACAACTAACTCCTGTAAAAGGAGAACCAGTCTTTAAAACTCTTCTACATGAAGACACTAGGAAATCTTTGGGAAGTATTGGAAATGTGAATCTCTGGTTAAATTTTGAATATAAAGAACTCACTCAGAATATGCGACAAGCAAGTGATGAAGATTATGGAAATATTCTGAAAGATGTAAGAATTGGTGTTCTAAGCAAACATGGTAAACAAGCTTTACAAAGTCATCTACTAAAGAACTTGTTTACAACTGAAAACACACCAGCAGCAGTACTGTACAAGAACATTGCAGAAAAAAAGTCTATACTTTGCTTAATGCCTACACTGGAAGAGTGTTATACATTTAATCAAGAGCTTCTGAAATTGGAAAATCAAGAAATAGTTCACATTGAAGCTATTGATAAAATCGAGCATCAAGGAATAACAATTCTTCTTTCAAATAAACTACAGACTAAATTGAATTCTTTGGAAAAGTCTGTATCAAAAACTGCTGGCTTAGAAAAATATTTAGATGTATGTATAAACTGTCGGGTAATTTTGAGGCGTAATTTGAATATAGAACAAGGTTTAGTGAATGGAGCAATAGGGAAAGTTGTTGAATTTGTAAAATATCAAAACAGAAATGCAATTGAATTCTTGAAAATTAAATTTGATCAGATTGCAGAGGTGAAACAAATTGGGCGTTGTGCTGTACGTTTTTTGCTGGTAAAAGACTTGTATGTTCGTAGAAAACAGTTTCCTTTCTGTTTAGCATATGCAATAACCATTCATAAATCTCAAGGTTTAAGTGTAGATAATGCTTTAGTAAATGTTGGAAGAACTGTGTTTAAAGAGGGAATGGCATACGTTGCATTATCTCGAGTTAGAACATTGTCTGGTTTGTATTTAATTGATTTCGATGAAAACAAGGTTAGTGCTGATGTAAATTGTGTAAGAGAATATAATCGTTTAAGAAGACTTTATGCACCAACTTTAGGTGAATATCCTATTTATGAAAAACGTGCTGTGTGTTCAAAACGCAAACATGTTGATGAATCAAGTGTGGTTGAAAAGCAGAAAAAAATTCAAGAGAAAAGAAAAGATGCAAAGAAACAGAAAATAGAAACAAGTGATGATGTTGTGGGATACCAATTAGAAAATGCTTCTGGTGTCAACTGCTATGGTAATGTTATTCTAAACGTTATATTTTATCTAGAAGATCTGTATGGTGAAATTATGGAAAGTCAGGAAAAAAGATTATGTTCTGCACTTTATACTTTATTTGAACAATTGAGAACTGACAGAAGTAAGATCCATACTGCTTCTGGTATTCGACAACTCTTGGATACATGTACTGGATCTTTAACGTTCAGTCCTAATATACAACAAGATGCACAAGAGTTTCTGATGGTTATGCTTGGAGTATTAGAAGATGAAGGAATCCAGATTGAGAGTTTATTTGGACTCAGTTACAAATGGGATCACAAATGTGAACAGTGTTCATTAACTTCTAGTACTATAGTTGACAGAGAACGATTTCTATATTTAACAATACCTGACTGCAAATCTGTACCTTTTCCGAAATTAGTAAAAGAAGCAAATCATGATATGAAATGTTCTCGTTGTCAATCAGAAATGTTATCTACATTATGCCTAGAAAGATATGGAAAATATGTAATTTTAATGCTACAACGCTGTAGACCAAATGGAAGAAAAGTGGAAACGAAAATTAAAAATTTTGTTGCTAGTCAAGTATCTATTTCTGGAAGAACTTTCACAACACTGGCTATTGTTTTCCATGCTGGAGGTACTACCACATGTGGACATTATACTGTATATTTGAAATGCAAAAATGGTTGGAGTCACTGCAACGATACACACTTGGAAATTAAACCGAGATTGCCTTATGAATTACCCAACTCATACTTGATATTTCTGAAACAAAAATTTTAGATACATTATTCGGCCTAGAGGGAAAATGGGAAGATGCTTTAAGGAATTGATACTGGATGATTTCCAAAAAAAATGTCCACACATTATTTGGCCTTGAGGAAAAATGTCAACACAAAGTACACAGTAAAGGTAACATTTAAAAATTGGAAATAGTATTGGATGTGTTATTTGTGTTGATTTGTTATTGTGGTTGTAAGAGTTAGTCATTTGTTTTTTTTAACAATCTAGTTGATTGTTTTTTTCCCCAGCTGTTTATGATGATACTACACTGACATCACTGTGAATAGTGAAGTTAAGTAGAATCTGATAACAGCAGAAAAAGGGAGAAAAATATGTTTTGAAAATGTTATATTATGTTGTATTATTTGATAAGTAACAGTGTAATTTGTGAAATATATTACATTACACAACAGTTTTACAGTTTATTTTCTTTTCTGTAGTGGAAAAGTGAGAAAAAACAGTACTAATGACAAATAGCAGAATAGTAGTTTAATATTTTTTTAAAAAATTCAAATTCACTGAAAAAACCATAGGTTTTACAGACGTTATAGTTAGAAATTAGCATTTAAAAAACCTTTGAAATTCACTGAAAAAACCATAGGTTTTACAGACGTTATAGTTAGAAATTAACATTTAAAAAACCTTAGAAATTCACTGAAAAAACCATAGGTTTCAGGGACGTTATAGTTAGCTGGACATTTCACTCGTACAAAACCATAGAAATTCCACCGTTAATAGTTAGTTCAGTTAACTATAACTCGCGCCCCGCAATGCACTGCTCATGACGTCACATATTACATCATTCATGGCATGGTCAGTGACATCACTGATGACATCACTGATGACATCTCAAATGACATCACTGATGACATCATCCACGTGATAATCTGATGCACCTCATCACACCCTAATATAACCTTTAATACACCCACTGTAAAATACACACTACCATTTTCGAAAGCATCCACACACTAATACCAGTTACTACATACTCACTCACTGATTCCTATGTCTGTACACACATCCACTCATTCACCTATACAATCACTTATACATGCAGTCACTTATCAATACAACACTATCATATGCACTCATACACCTATTCAGACACTCACACACCGCCACTCATCCATGGAGTTACTCACACACCTAGTCAGTCATGCAAAGAATCAATCACACTCCCATTTACTCACCTAAACAGTTATACACACACCACCTCACTAATTCATACAGACAGTAACGCATAGTTAGTCTCTTATGTAATCACTGAAACAAGTACAGACTCATCCATATATGCCACTCTCACAATAACTCAGTCTCACATATAGTTATTTATATACACCATCACTCACATATACTGCCTTTTACATATGTAGTTACTCACATATGTACCACTGAGACATCCATTCACTCACCAACACACCCATACACACACTCACCCACCCATACAGCTGTTTCCACATGCACTCTTGAACCCATACACCCAGTGAATCAACCACTCACACATCTATGCAGAGAGTCACACACCTCCAACCCACCCACACACACACTCAGTCCCCCATACAAATACTCAAGCAAACAATCAATAACCCATATAAACACTCATGTAGCTACTGACCAACCCATGTAGCAGCTTACACAACAACAGACAGACTGATACAGACATTCACACAGTTTAGTCACTAACCCATGCATTCAGTAAGACACGTTTAATGAGTCACTTATACAATCAGTTACATACCTCCTAAATCCTCCATCCAGACACTTATACACCCACTCATTCTTCAATACACCTTGCCATATATATAAAACATATTTAAACTTTACAGAAACACACAGTCACTGGATGATGTCATCAGTGATGTCATTTGAGATGTCATCAGTGATGTCACTGACCATGCCATGAATGATGTAATATGTGACGTCATGAGCAGTGCATTGCGGGGCGCGAGTTATAGTTAACTGAACTAACTATAACGGTGGAATTTCTATGGTTTTGTACGAGTGAAATGTCCAGCTAACTATAACGTCCCTGAAACCTATGGTTTTTTCAGTGAATATATATATATATGCACACACACATACATGTCTGTTTTAAACAGTAATTCATTTGACCACTCCTTTGCAGCAACGGATGTGGAAAGATGTGCCCAATTGGTGCAAAAAGAACATGGATTTATGGGCGTGCTGCTACCAGTTTCGCAGTGAATGGGAATTATAATTTCAGGGGTTAATGTTGATGTGTGCTACTCACATAAATAAATGCACTTTTTACATCAGGTGGTGCCTGCGACTACTGTCTTTATTTCAAAGGAGCGGGCATGGTTTCTCTGTACAGTTTTGGGTGTGAACTGTGCATGTGGTCCACAGAGTAGTGGGGCATGTTGCTACTGCCAGCCTTAGAGGGAGGGTGTCGGATTGGGAGGGATCTGGAGTGGATATTAAATGAATCATACAACCAGATTTTGTTCCACTATGAGCCAGTTGCGTGCTTAGACTGATATAAGGGATGTTAATTAGTTACTCTCCATGAGGTGCTGCATGCAGAGAGAGACTAACATTGCCCATCAATAGTTCTGTGAAAAATGTTGTGAAGCAAGTGGAGTAGCAATATCATTGTAGGAAGCAGAACTGATTTTAGAGAAGGGTTTGAATGGAGGAATAGAATGGGTTATTCAGCTAGTACAATGCTTGAATGCCCCTTTATACAGACTACTGTTAATTGCTTTCCTTTTTATTTTTCCTTCTTTTTGAAGAACCAAAGAGAGCCAAATCGGGCAAAAGAAGTAAAGTTGCTAACAGCAGCCTCAACATGGCCAGGGCCCAAGCAGGGGATGGTGCTGGGAAAGAAGCCCGAGCTGCAGAAGGCGTTCCTGCTGGTGCTGGTTAGTAATGTTTATTATTTATTTCTTACTTTAACTATTCCTACCTAGTGGGTATTCTGGCATTTTGTATTTTTTATTTTCCCAGTTTCCCTTGGTCTCTTTTAGTGTACCTTATCCCCACATGTTTCCTTGTGTTTTCTGTATTCCCTGTTTCCACAGCTGACTTCCTCCTCACTTTTTTCACCCACCCCACTGTTATGGTGGCAGAAACATTTGCCTCACCCCTCTTTTACATATCTATGTTCCATCTCTGTGTGGTTTAGTACACAAAAGGAGACTGCCCATAGCTATCCTTAGTGTCAAAATTTCTAAACGGTATGAAACAAGGGGGGGGGCAAGTTTATTCATAAGAAACTGTGTGTAAAACTAGGAAACTAAAACGGCGATAATGGGCTTGTTAATATGCGTTATAGAATTCCAATAGAAGCCCAGGTTAGATGTGCAGGACATCTAACCTGGGCTTCTATTGAATTCCCATAACGCATATTAGCAAGCCCATTATCGCCGTTTTAGCGGCAGTTTCCTGCCGCTAAAACGGCGATAATTTTATCGCCGGTCTTGCTAATATGCCCCTAAGCTTTTTACTTTTTGGAGTTGAATTGAATGGAAGTAAAGAATTGCTTAGTCATGCATTAGATTTGTTTGCCTTTAAAATATCCTTCTTTTGAAGCATTCCTACTAATCAGTACTATTCAGTCTCCTCTTTTTTTCCCTCTTTTCAGGACAGTCTACCACTGCTGACCCTCACTTGCCCCATAGGACTGAAGCACTCCCACCTCTGCCATTCCTGATGGTGCTGCTGGCAAGTCATGTTGAATATGTTCTGCCTTTAAACTAATATGCATTAGGGTCTTCTGTATCTTCCCTAACATCTACTTTAGTGTCCGTCTTTAACCACGCATACTTGCCTCCTTGTGTTTTTTTCATATTCCCCAAGTTTCCACAGCTGCCATCCTCCTGTGTGTAGCTTTCCATCCCTGCCTTTTTCAGAAACCTTTCCCTCGCCCCTCTTTTACATGCCTAGTCTTAGATGATTGTTGGTAACGTATGGAGGAACACAAGTCTTAGAAATTGGGTTTCCGCTTGGCAGAGGTATGGACCCTGTCTAAGCAAGAACCACAATCCAAGTCAGGGTGCATCAGAAACACATTTTTAATTAACCAGTGCTCACCCTCTGGTAGCTTGGCACAGAGAAGGCAGGTTTAACTTAAGAGGCAATGTGTAAAGTATTTGTGCAACACTTCAAACAGTAACACAGTGAAAATACCACAAAAAGACTCCACACCAGTTTCGAAAAATAGATTATGATTCTATAAATAAAACAACCAAAATGACAAAAATCCAATAAGTAGAAGTCTAGGCATGAATTTTAAAGATTAAATGTAAAAATAGCGCTTAGAAGCAATTAGCGCCTATGGGGATAATCTGGTCATGCTGGACCATGGCAAAGTCAAGAGTTCAGGTTTTCCGCGATGGAGCACTAGCGAGATGCGGGGCGCAGCTGAGCAATGCGTCGGTGTCAATCCCTGCAGTCAAGGTGATGTATTGATTTTCTCCACACAACAAAGGCAATGCACTGCTTCTGAAGATGAAGCGCTGAAGCCGAGAAGCATTAGTTCCGAAGCCGATGCACCGGGTTTCTCCAAGCAGTTGAGGGGATGCTTCGATCTTCTCACACTGTAGCGGTGGTTATTTGGCGGTTCCAATGCTTCGGTTCTGGTGGCGGTGCACTGGCTCCGAGTGTGATGAGTCGGTTCTGTTTCCTAAACAGCTCCAATGCATCAATTGTCCGAAAGTCCCGAAACAAGCCAGCATGCCCTTGGAGATGACTCTGAGTTCAAGCAAGAGTCCAGGACTTCCTCAGCAGGGGCAGAGGGAAGAAGACAGCACAACAGAAAAGCAGTTCTTACAGAGCAGCAGTCCAGCAGAGTGGCAGTCCTTATAGCAGCACAGCAGTCCTTCTTCCCGGCAGAGTTTCTTTGCAGGTCTGGAAGTGTCTGAATTGGTGGATCAGAGACCCAGTACTTATACTCATGTGTGCCTTTGAAGTGGAGGTGCCTTCAAAGAGGGACTTTAAAGTGCACAGTGGTGCTCCCTTCCCAGCCCTGGCTCCAGACTCACTATAGGTGGGGTAATCAACCATTTGTGTGGGAACAGGGCACTGCCCATTCAGGTATGTCAGCTCCTCCCTCCAATCCTGCCCAGGATGAGCCATAAGGATGCAGATGGGCACTCAGTCACACCTACCCGTCCTTTGTGTGTGGCTATCCAGAGGGAACGTACAAAGTCCAGCTGTCACCCACCCCAGATGTGTATTGGAGACAGACAGCAGGCACACAGAGCTTTAAGAGCATAGAAAAGCCATCTTTTTTTAAAGTGTCCTTTCTAAAATATTAATGTTAAATCCAACTTTGCCAGCAAAGAAGATTTATCATTACCTTTTCAATGATAATAAACATGAGAGAGCTACTTATGCTCAATCAGGAATTACATCTTAAGTGTAATAAGGAATTCCCAATGTGAATCTATGAGAGGGGTAGGCCTCACAGTAGTGAAAAATGAATGTAGGTGTTTTGCACTACCAGGACATGCAAAACTTAAAAGTACATGTCCTACCTTTTAGCTACACAGCATCCAGCCCTATGGGCTACCTAGGGCCTATCTTAAGGGTGACTTACTGGAAATAAAAGGGAAGTTTAAGGTTTGGCAATGGGTTTCAAATGCCAAGTCGACATGGCAGTGTAAACTGCACACATAGGCTCTGCAGTGGCAGGCCTGAGACATGTTTAAAGGGCTGCTTGTGTGGGTGGCACAAACAGTGCTGCAGGCCCACTAGTAGCATTTAATTTACATGCCTGGGCGCAGGTAATGCACTCTGCTAGGGACTTACAGATACATTAAATACACCAATTGTGGCTAAGTCAATAAAACCATGTTTATCGGAGAAGCACATGCACTTTAACACTGGTTAGCAGTGGTAAAGTGTTCAGAGTCCTGTGGCCAGCAAAAAGAATACAGGAAAAAGTGGAGGTAAGCAGGCAAAACATTTGGGGAAGACCACCCTAAAGCTGTCAGTTCTAACAACAAGTCTAAGTATTCACAACATGTAGACTGACAGAAGGCTTCATTGAGCAAACAGTCCATAGTACAGGTATAGATATGGTTATCATGGACCCTAACAGGATGTCATGTCATTCAAGTTTCCATGATGTTATGACAACACAGCATGGCAGGATACTACCAAATGTTCTTTCTATTCCCTCCACCCCTTCATTGTTTGTTTTCTAATCCTTTCAAAGCCATGTCCCAACATTGTAAAAAAACTTTGAATGGTTGACTACTTACTTGGTCCATTAAACCTTTCAAAGTGATACTTTGTATAGTAGATAATAACTCAACATTAGTGATGTATTGCTTTGTTAGTTTTGCAAAATAATGTAATGGTTACAGCAGGTATCTAAATATGAGCATTATATTTTTGTCTAGGATCAGAAGTACTCCAGGCTCCTGCAGAGGATAGGCAGAGACCACCATCCATTGGAAGTGGTAGGAGTGGCTGTTTGAACAAGTGGTAAGTCACTTTCCTTTCTCAGTAACAACTAGTGTATTTGTTAAGGTTTTCCCCCCTTTCTTCCAAGCCCACTTAGCAATGCTATGTTTTGGTCTCATTATCTCTACCATTCAATTGTTAGAAGAAAAGATGCAGTGCCCAGTGCCCACTCGCCTATAACGTATCCCATTCTTCCTGTCCCACCTAGCCCATAAATTGTAATCCCAACATGCATGGTTCATTTCTGTTCCATCTTCTACCTCCCATTAACATGCAACTAAGCCTACTAGTATATGACACTCAAACAGTCCAAAGCCAAATATAAACCTAGCCCAACCACTGCTGTTTAACTTCCCTTACCCTACACTGTGACTTACTTGCTCCATAGCCAAGGGTAAAAGTATTTGTAGAAAGTTATTTTGGGTGCAGGGTGTAGTCTGTAGTCGTACTCAGGGTGAGACTCAGGCAGGAGTAGGAGAAGTAACATCAGGGCCATAGAAATATATGATGGCACGCCACCAGCTGTCTCAAAAAAACATGCCCCCCTCAGGCTGTCTCCATTAATGTTGCACAGTATAGTCAAGCAAATTATGCAGCATTAATTAAATGTGCCATATTCATCAATGGCAAAATATATTTTATATATATTTATATCTGGCAACTCATTAATTAATTAACATACATTAAGTTTGTGTTGCAGTTGTCACCACATGAATTCATTTGAACTTTTCATCTTTCTTAGTAAAAACATGTATTTCTGATTATGGTGGTGAGCATGGATTAATTCACACCACACACTGCTGCTGCATATTGGGAAAAATGTATGGGAAACATTTGCCCTCTGACCAAGAATCACATCAAAAAAGTGGCCGTCGGGGGAACATCAATGTTGTGGCTACTGTACAATTTATTGAGTACTACAATTCATGCTCTTTTCTTTTTTCTTCGGATCAGCTAGCTCCTCCTGCCGGAACACCTGCCAAGGAGGCTCACTCCCGGTGGGACAAACCAGTCCTGGGTTGCTTGTGTTCCGGTTCAGGGAGGAACTGGCCTGTCAGTTCGGCTAGACTGTTCCCATTGGAGCAGGGTCAAGACTGATTTGTATATAGCTGGGTCCAAATTAAGGTGGCATGGTGTTCTAAATAGCGATGGACTAGGATGCAGCCCCGACTAATTAACAGCGGCAAAATTTAATTCAGGCATTCCATTCATTACATTTTTGTACACTTTAGTGTATCACCCTAAGTGGGGCAGGTATACCCGTACGTGAGTCTTGTGTGCACTGTGTCCTTGGAACAACCTATACCTGGCTGATGAGCCCTTCCTAGGGTGAAACCGTTACTTAAATGCTTGTTTTCCGGCTCAGGGATGATCTGACTTGGCAGTTCGGGATGGACTGTTCCCATGAGGAGCAGGGTCAAGACTGATTTGCATATGACTGAGTTGGGTCAAAACTGAGGTAGCTTGGTGTGCTAAATAACAATGAACTGGGATTCGGCCCTAAGTAATTACCGGTGGCTGAGATTAGTTCAAGCATTCCATCCATCATTTTTTTCTATACTTTAGTGTGTTGTGCTAAGTGGAACAGGTATGCCCAGACATGGGTCCTGTGCACACTGTGTCACTAGAACCAAGCTACACCTGGCTGGTGAGCCTTTACTATGGTAAAACTGGTCCTAGATTGCTTGTGTTCTGGTTCAGGGAAGACCTGGCCTGGTAGTTTGGGCTGGTTTGTTCCCATTGGAGAATGGTCAAGACTGATTTGCATATGGCTGGGCATCATGTGCAAAATAACGATGGATTGGGATATGGCCCAAGTAATTATCTTAGGTTGAGATTAATTCAATCATTCCATACATCATTTTGTATACTTTAATGTGTTGCCCTAATTGGGACAGATATGTTGAGACGTGGATCCCATGCACACTGTATCACTGAAACCAAGTTATACCTGAATGATGAGCCATTACTAGGGTGAAACCAGTCCTAGGTTACTTGTGTTTCGGTACAGGGAAGTCTTGGCCTGGCAATTCAGGCTGGACAGTTCCCATAGGAGCAGGGCCATGACTGATTTGCCTATGGATGGATTCAACCTGAGGTGTTGTGGTGTGCTAAATAATGATGGACTGGGATGCTGTCCCTGGTAATCACCAGAGACTGATATTAATTCAAGCATTCCATCCATCGGCTGTTTTGCATACTTTAGTATTTAGCCCTAAGTCGGATGGGTATGCCCAGATGAGGTTCTGTGCACATTGTGTCACTGGAACCAAGCTATAACTGGTTGATGAGCCCTAACTATGGTGAAACTGGTCCTAGTTTGCATGTGTTCTGGTTCAGGGAGGGCCTGACATTTTGGGCTGGACTGTTCCCATTAGAGCACTGTCAAGACTGATTTGAATATGGGTGGGTCCAAACTGAGGTATCATGATGTGCTAAGTAACTATGGAATGGGATGCAGCCCTGAGTAATTACCAGTGGCTGAGATTAATTCAAGCATTCCATTCATCACTTGTTTGTATACTTTGATGAGGCTGAGCAGCACCCACCCTCCCTATGTCAGTAATATGTGTATACTACTTACTGCCCTTGCTCTACCCTCTATAACTAGCGACCTTTAATGGGGTTGGTCAACATACAGCAAAAACAACAATCGCTCCTTCCCAAGATCTTCTTTTCATACCTGAGTACCTTTTATATACCTGAGTGGATAAAGCAAACCTCTCTATAATTGGTCCACACCTGAAAGAAGGGTTTTGCAAAGGCCCTTCTTAATCTTAGTTGCGATAGACCAACTGCATTAACAGGAATGACATCACAGGGATTCCAACGGAACATCGCAAATGAATCTGGTGAGGTGAACTATTGCATCACAGCCACCAACTAGACTTAATGAAAACAGAATGAGTTGAGATTCCAAGACGAAGAATATCATGATAAAACAACAATAAGCAACATAATGTTGAGTTACTTACTGAAGTAAGCATAATGAACCTCTCCAATCTCAGGAGCCAGGAAGCCTCAGTAGAAGGTTATGCCAGTAAAATACCTGGGGCATAGGTTATGGAAAAAGTGCACACTACCTATCCTTGGATATATATTGTTGCAATTAAGTCTCTGCACTATGATGTCCCTTTTATGCCTAGGTAGCTGAGGGGAAGAGGGGCATGAGAAAATGTCAATTTTGGAACTAACCACCTCCTGTAACGGTTGGCATTGCTTTAACCACATATACCCCATCCAATGTGATATTTATTCGTGGTTAAAATTAACACACAACTCAACTGATCACACAACCTGGGGGAAGAGGGTTTGAGGTTTTATGAATGGATCAGTAGGGGAATTAGGTAAAGGCAAGAGACAGAAACACAACATTCATCAAGTTTTTGAGCCCATCACATCTATTATGGAAGGAAGATGACAGTTCAGTTACCAAAAGCAAACAGTCCTTCAGCCCCCAGACTCCCAAGTTATCTGACTGATTGGTTATCTATGGCTTGAAAAATGCAAAATAAGGAAGAACCACAGTATATGGTGCATTTGCATTTTTCTGGCATTGTTTGTCTTGGGTGCAGGGCTGAACCGCAAAGCTGGAGATCTATAAAGCATTCTTCTTACAGGTTAGGTGGCTTGTGGAGTGCAAAAATATAATGTCAATATTAGAGAGTCAAAGTGAGCATGATGGTGCCTGAGGAGCAAGTCGGCATAGGCTGGTGCAGTGGTGTGCCATTAACTAAGTGAGAAGAACCAATATCGTACCACCTAACACAGACAACTAGTTTCATGTAACCAGATGATCACTCTAACAATAAAAGCATTTTGCTGTGTGCAGTAAAGCAGACCACAAATCGATCACTTAATTAGAGTTTGCCTTTTGAGCCGCTACTCCGCATTTTGCTAATCAATACACCACCCAAGTCCACAGGGGTAGGCCCCTTTGAGTCCGCTTGTTTTCCATTGAAGCAGATCCTAGGCCAATGGACCTTCTTCTGATTGTTATCAACGGTACAGGATAATTTATTATGTCAGCCAAAAGAGATACTCCTGCAGTGTGGAAAAGAATTTGGCGATTTGAAATTTTTATTTGGTCTTGGTAAATAAACTTACTGGTCCCAGAAGAACCAGGGGATGATAGATTTAAGCTAACCAAAAGAAAATGAAATATATATATATATATATATATATATATATATATATATATATATAAAATATATTATCTACTGGCGGTCGCCAGTAGATAGTTATAGTTAGGACCTATTTTCCATAGGAAATCTGCAACATTCTATTTGAAATAACGTTGGCGCCGGTTGACGAATCTTCGCGAAAGTTTCCAACTTGTTGGGGCGCTCCGGTCCGCTCCTATCCTGAAAGTCTCTGGGTGATTCGTCAAGCGGGGGCCGAGAAAAAAGGGGGGTCCCAAAACGCGTTTTCCCCATTCATTTTTCCATAGGAACCGTTCATCGCGGCTACAGCCCGAACTGCTGAACGGAATTACACCAAATTTGGCAAAGAGTTAGCCCTGGTTCAGTGTCGTGCCTTTTGCTTAAATGGTGTAAATCCGTTCAGTAGTTCCTGAGAAAATCAAAAGTAAAGTCACATATATATCTATGGCCGAGTAGGGTCCGCGTACCCTCCCGATCACGAGCTGCATGCTAATTGGCTGTCAAGTGGCTGTCAACACTCCAAATCAGGAAGTGTTGGCAGCCATTTTGTCCCTCGGTAGAACCGAGGGACAGAAACAAGTGCGCAAAGCGCAAAAGGGGGCAGGGTAGAAACACCCTGACCCCCTAGGTCTGCTCAGGGGGTCCCACAAGGACCCCCTGGGCAGAAAAAAGCATTTTTTTTTTTTTAAACGGCGGGTTGCGCTTAGGGTGCGCGGATCCCGCCGATTAAAAAAAAAAAAAGCACAAGAAACAAGTGCGCAAAACGCACAAAGGGGGCAGGGTAGAAACACCCTGACCCCCTAGGTCTGCTCAGGGGGTCCCACAAGGACCCCCTGGGCAGAAAAAAGCAACAAAAAAAAAGACCGACATCGTGCTGGAGGCCCCACCCCTCCCTGCAGCAGTCTGCAAACGCGCCCCCTGGCGCGTTTTAAGAAGGGGAAGTAATTCCCCTTGAATACTGGGGGTCCCTGGGGGCCAACTAGCCCACCAGGAACCTCCGGTATGCGCCAGGGGGCTGCGTTGCAGAGAGGTGTACAGAGGCCACGCCCCTTTTTACACCTCTCTGCAACGCAGCTCTGTGGCGCTTTTTGGAGGTACATGGTGGGCTAGTTGGACTCCAGGGACCCTCAGTATTCAAGGGGACTCAATCCCCCAACTTAAAACGCGCCACGGGGTGTGTTTGCACAGTGGTGAAGGGAGGGGGCGTGGCTTCAGGTGACATGTGTGCAAACAGGCCCCGTGGCGCGTTTTAAGATGGGGAATTAATCCTCTTCAATCCTGAGGGTCCCTGGGGGCCAACTAGCCCACCAGGTACCTCCAGTAAGCGCCACGGAGCTGCGTTGCAGAGTGTTGTAAAAAGGGGCATGGCCTCTGAACACCTCTCTGCAACGCAGCTCTCTGGCGCATACTGAAGGTATCTGGTGGGCCAGTTGGCCCCTAGGGACCCTCGGGATTGAGGAGGAATTATTTCTCCAACTTAAAACGCGCCACAGGGCGTGTTTGCAGACATGTCACTTCAGGCCCCACCCCTTCCTTCACCATTGTGCAAATATTCCTCTAAAATCAGCCGAAAAACGAATTCCGATTTACTCACCTGTTATCAGGAGAGACCTCAGTGCTGCATCTTTGAGCCCAGTACTGATCCTGAAAAGTAATTTTAACCGTACTTACCAGTAACTTGAATTTCCTTCCATAGGATATCATTGCCTGCTTTTTGCTGAAAAAGTTTCTAAGTGTCGATTTTTGAAACATACAAATATTCCTCTAAAATCAGCGGAACTACGAATTCCGATTTACTCACCGGTTATCAGGAGAGACCTCAGTGCTGCATCTTTGAGCCCAGTACTGATCCTGAAAAGTAATTTTAACCGTACTTACCAGTAACTTGAATTTCCTTCCATAGGCTAACATTGAGTGGTTTCACTTGGAAATTCTTCTAAGTGTGGAGTTTTGGAACTTTATAATATTCCTCTAAAATCAGCCGAACTACGAATTCCGATTTACTCACCTGTTATCAGGAGAGACCTCAGTGCTGCATCTATGAGCCCAGTACTGATCCTGAAAAGTAATTTTAACCGTACTTACCAGTAACTTGAATTTCCTTCCATAGGATATCATTGCCTGCTTTTTGCTGAAAAAGTTTCTAAGTGTCGATTTTTGAAACATACAAATATTCCTCTAAAATCAGCCGAATTACAATTCCGATTTACTCACCGGTTATCAGGAGAGAACCCAGTGCTGCATCTTTTAGCCCAGCACTGACCCTGAAAAGTAATTCTAACCGTACTTACCAGTAACTTGTATTTCCTTCCATAGGAATCCATTGTCTGGTTTTCAGCAGAAAAGTTTCAAAGTGTCGATTTTCATAAACTACAAATATTCCTTAAAAATCGCCTGTATGACTTAAACGCATTCTTTCAACTGTTTACAGGAGATGCACCAGTGCTGGATCCAGGATCCACCACTGAGTAAGAAAATGTAACGATAACACTACTTACCTGCTAAGTGAATTTCCTCCCATAGGATAACATTGGTGATTCTATGTGAAAAGGTTTCTGTCAACTTTTAAAATACAATAATATTCCTTAAAAATCACTACTGTAACCAAAACGCTTTTACTCAACTGTTTACAGGAGATGTCCCAGGACTGAATCTAGGATCCAGTCCTGTGGTTAGAAAAGTAATCCATAAAGTAACTAATTGCATTTAACTTGAAATTCACATTGAGCTCAATGTTGCATTGTGTTTGAAATTGTGTTGCCCATTGCAACAACTTTAACTACTGTACTTAAAAGTTTTTTGCCTATTTGCAAAGTATTTAAACTAAAGTAATTCATTCTGAGAAAGTATATTTTGTAATGTAATGTATAATGTAATTACAATGTATTTTAAAAAATAAAATATCTAAAAATAAATAGTTTAAAAAATGTAGTAAATCAGTATCAAAAAAATAAATATAACAATTAATACATTTAAAAATTGTCATTTACAAAACCTTTGAAATTCACTGAAAAAAACCATACGTTTCAGACATGTTATAGTTAGGAATTAGCATTTAAAAAACCTTTGAAATTCACAGAAAAAACCATAGGTTTCAGGCACGTTATAGTTAGAAATTAGCATTTAAAAAACCTTACAAATTCACTGAAAAAACCATAGGTTTTAGGGACAGTTATAGTTAGTTGGACATTGCACTCGTACAAAGCCCGTGAAATTCCCCCGTTATAGTTAGTTCAGGTAACTATAACTCGCGCCCCCGCAATGCACTGCTGATGACATCACATATTACATCACTCATGACATGGTCAGTGACGAGTGCAATGTCCAACTAACTATAACTGTCCCTAAAACCTATGGTTTTTCAGTGAATATATATATATATATATATATATATATATATATATAGTCTAATTATGTTCAAGCAAACATTGATGCAGAATGAACCCCCCCAAACAATACATTATCAAGTGTAGCTTACCAGACCCTCCCATCCCCCACAACACTATGATTCATTTATTTGGGAATACTCATTAGTGCAAGTAAGGTTCTTGTTGCAAGTTTGTAGTGTCTTTATGTCTCTGTCTTCTCCATGGAAGTGATACACAATATAGGGCAGTCTCAGTTTTAACTCTTCACTGCCAGAACAGCAAGGGAATGAAAGGAGGAATAGGGATAGGAGACATCTTCTTCTTTAACTTCTTTTTAGGAAACAGAGGCTTTCTATTGCAGCAGACAGTCACCATTTGCTCATTTCAAAGTCAATGGTTCAACAAAAGCTCTGTCAGCCCGGGCCAATTAATTGCTGGTTAAAGTAACTTTATAGTTAGAGGGGGGTGTGGCTAACCGCCGTACATGGCGGCTGCCTGATCGCGGAGCTCCTGGCCAGGGGTCCCTATCGGCGCCGTAAATTCGCATCCAGGCGGCGACTGATCCTGCATGGAGCACTGGGGGAATACGGTGGGGAGCCCTGCTAACCTATCGTCTGTGCTACAGTCCCGCAGATCGCCTGGACGGGCTCGATCCCCGAGGTACGACACGGCCGGATGCGAGGCAAGATGGCGGCTCCCGTTCTCCCTTCCTGGGATATGACTGATGTAGGAGTTGCGGGGTTGCCGGCGTTGCTCCAAGTCCGCTCCTGGCGATTCCCGGCTGCCATGGGGCGGTTGTCTCCTTTACTTACCCAGTGAGTACCCGAGGAGGGCCGTCCTGCTGAGTGCGATGGACCGCGGTACTGGAGGCTGTGGCATGCACCAGTGATCAGCGGAGGAGTGGTGCGGCCCGAGCCGATTGGCGGCTTCACTTCTTGTTCGGACCTGTCTGCGATGTGGCACCCCTTGTGACCATCGCCCTTGTCTGGAGGCATCGGTGCGGACCTGGACTGACTCACGGGATTCCCAGCTGCACCGCCCTCGGTGAGTTCAATCCGCTCCCTGCCCCGGCACACGGGGGCACGGGCAGCTGTTTGAGGCAGCTGGGCTCCTCTACACGCTACCGCTGTGGGGGGGGCGCGCTGGGCCATGTAACGAGCGTGCCCCCTGCCACTGCTGAGTTGGGCCTGCATTGGCCCTGGGGGAGCGGACATTGCGGGAGACTCACTGCTGACTGTCTTAGTGGAGCCCCTCGTCCTATGCAGCGGTTGTAGCGGTGGCCCGGCCGCAGTGCACACACACTTGGGGTCCTTCATGGCACCCTAGTTACCGCCTGGGCAGCAACCGGATGAAACCTCTCCTGGCCTTTAGGTCACAAGGCTATCTGTGGGTGGAGCAGCTTGTGCCCACACTTACTCTTGAGTGCACCACAGAATTAGAGGATGCGTGGTGCGGTGTTCACCCTGGTCTGAAACTGTTGAGGGTGCCGGCCCTTCTCTGTGCCCTTCTCAATCGCGCCTGATCCTGCCTCCAGCTCCTACACTGCTAGCTACTCGGAGTCTACTCATTTATCTAGCACTCCACTGGTGCTTCACGGACCTACTTGCCGATGGTACATGCAACGGCCGGCGCTCTGGGTTCACATGCAGATACCCTTTTGGCATGGAATAGGGATGGACTAGTACACACAAGCCTGGTCCCATTATCGCTTGGTTTGGGCGGCAGCCTACAACGGGTGTCTGGCACTACTGAAGGGTTCATCTGCTGGGACATTCATACTTACTGCACCTGTGTCTTAGGGGTCTTGGAGTGCAAATTGCCTGGGAGATACCAATTACGTTTTTACTCGCTGTGGCGCAGCCCAGAGCTGATTAGGACTGTTCCCCCTAGAAGCCTCCCACTGCCCTGTCACACCTCTTGTGGCAAGATGGGGCAGACGAAGGGCAGGAATCAAGACATGGAGGACTCTAGCCCTGCTTCAACCGCCACTTCCACGGAGATGGTTCCACCCACGGCGGGGGACGTCCAACCGGACTAGCTGGATTTAATCCTACAGGAAATTCGCCAATCTCGGGCGTTGATGGAGCAGCAGCTGGGAACTCTGACGGCGGACATTGCTCTCATTCGAGATGACCACAAGAAATTAGCCGACAAGGTTTCCGCGAGCAGGACGGTAGTGCAAGACCTTGTCCCTAAGCAGAAAGAACACTCAACTGCACTGGAACAGATGCAACACCAGATAGTACAACTTCAAGAGAGAGTTGAAGACGCAGAGGGCAGAGCACGCCGCAACAGCATATGCATTATTGGCTTGCCGGAGAACGTGGAGGGCCACAATGCCACACTCTATATTGAAACTTGGCTTAAATCTCTTGTACCACCGGGGCGCTTGTCTGACACCTTTTGCATTGAAAGAGCTCACAGGGTTCCTGCACGTCGTCGAGTGCCGGGTATGCCACCTCGCCCTGTGGTTGCCCGAGTGCTCAATTACAGGGACCGCGATGAGATTCTGCAGCCCACTAGAGAGAAAGCTCTGATACTCAAAGACAATGTACGTATCTCCCTGTTTCCTGACTATACTCTTCAAGTACAAAAGCAAAGGGCGCAATATCAGGGGGTTAAACGTCATTTGCAGACCATTAATGTTAAGTATGCACTCCTGTATCCAGCAAAACTTAAAATACTCCACAACCAAAAAAGTAACTTCTTCGATACCCCCACGGAAGCATGGGAGTGGATCGAACAGACCTTCCCTGATCTGCCTATTGATTCGTCTAATCGACAATCTGGAGAGACCCAGCCCAGGAGGAGACAATCACAGCGTCGACGTACCAAACCCAAGCGATACGAGGAGGACGCTACCCCGACGCTGGCGCAGGTCCTGGAGGAGCAGAGGAGGGCTATCATCTCTGCTGCCACTTTTAGGGACACATGGGCAATCACGGATGACGAATCCTCCATGGGATATGCGGGTCAGTCAGAACCGGAGCGTAGCCCACCCCTATTTTCGTCACTGTCATCCCATATGGAGAATGCTCTTCTCAACTGACAACTAAGCAGACTGATTACTTGGAACTGTGTCGCTTTGATCCACCTGAGCGGACTGCCCTCGATGTGCTTTGTGCATGACTGTGATGCCACTGTGTGAGGTGCAACCAGGTTCCCCCACTGAGAAGGACAATTACGTGGACATATTATGCTTCCCGCCTATGACGGATTAATGTATGGGGATTCCCCCTCAGTTGTAGGCAGATGCCAGCGCTGTGCCTTATGTCTGCCTTTATTGAAACTGTAATAATATTATGTGGTGCCATGGTGAGGACCCCGGGCCGGGGGGAGGCGGTACCCCCTCCCCATTTGGCTTAGGCGAGATAGTTTCGCCGGGGTGCGCACGGCTCCCAAAGTAATTATTAGCCATGACCCCCATTGCAATAGCAAATGTTCAATCTTTTAATTTTTTGGTGTGCTGTTATTCTAGTTTGGTCGAACCTAGTTCTGTAGTTGGACCTTGTATTGGGGTGTTTCAACAGGGGGCTGGCAGGACGTTTCTCCCAGCAGTTGTCCTTTTTCTCATTTGGCTTAGTTTGATGCGCACTAATGGCTAGCTCGAGTAGGATATAATCATACACTTGCATCACATGGAACATTAGGGAATGGGGTCACCCCACAAACGTCACAGAGTACATGCCCAATTGATTCGGCAAAAGGCACAGGTAGTTTTCTTACAAGAGACGCATCTCACAGCTCAGAAAGCCACCAGATTACAATGTAAATGGAGGGGGCAATTGTATTGCATGACTTATTCTGCTTTTGCCCGGGGGCCCGCTATTTGGTTGAGATCTGGGGTCCCGTTTGAAATACAGGACCAACGCATAGATAAGTAGGGTAGATTCGTCTTAATTCGGGGTAACCTAGATGGGAGTCCTATTGTCCTGGGTAGCCTGTATGCACCTAATTCCGATCAGGAAGCATTCTATGCCCGAGTTAATGCTGCTCTGGCCGATTGGTCTGGGGTCGAATGGGTACTCGGTGGCGACTTGAATGCGGTGGTGGACGTAATTATGGACAGGTCCCACCCTCCTCTGGCCGGGGCACAGACATTACCCCACTCAAAAACATTACTTAATTGGGCACAAGGGTGGAACCTGGCGGATATTTGGCGCAAGCATAAAGAAGGTATGAGAGAGTATTCATTTTACTCGGTCACCCATGACCTGCACACGCGGCTTGATTATATCTTATGTAGTTTGTCGCTTGTTACCCGGACCACCCGAGCCGCCTTTGTGGGAAAAACAATATCTGTCCATAGTGCATTAGAGATCACAATTTCCTGGGGGCTTGTCCCCACACCGGTGCCCACATGACGCTTTAACCCCGGCCACTTGGAGGATGAAGTCTATTGTGCGGCGCCTGCATCCGCCATAACCCATTATTTTTCTTAGAAAGCGGGTACCTCCTCCTCTACGGGACTGGAGTGGGAAGCATTCAAAGTGGTGATAAGGGGCACAGCTATTAGCACTTCCACCGGTGCTCGACAACAGATCCATCAGGATTTGCAAGACACTGAGGATAGTTTACACACACTTGAAACCAGGGCATCTCGGGACCCCTCGGCTAAATTGGACCTCCAGGAAGCACGCATTAAATATGCGGAATTTCTGGAGCAATTGCGTATCATTGACTACCGCGCATATCTACATAAAACACATGCAGAATCAGATAGACCAGGTACCCTGCTGGCACGGATCCTGAGGAATGCTATTCCCCCCACTCCTATTACTGCGATTTGGTCATCCTGACATGTTAGGGCTGTTACACAAATGGTCATTAATGCAGCTTTTTATGATTACTATAAAGCATTATATACTGCCCCACCACAGATTGCTCACACAGAAGTTGCTACATTTTTGGATTCATTGGAACTGTCACAGTTTTCTGACGAGAACAAGAAAATGTTGGCTGATCTTATCACATTAACGGAGATAAAGGCTGCAATCAGGGACCTCCCTAGGAACAAAACTCCGGGGTTGGATAGCTTACCTGTGGAATTTTACGGAACTTATATACAACAACTGGCCCCACAACTCCATAAACTATATATAGAAGCTTTCGAGACGGGCACACTCCCTCCTTCCACAACACAAGCATTAATAACTTCGCTCCCCAAACCTGGGAGAGACCACTCTCTGTTAGCTTCATACCGCCCTCTCTCGCTGCTGAATACGGAGTTTAAGATTTTGAGCAAAATCCTGGCTAATCGCCTACAACCCTTAATACCGAGACTGGTACATATTGACCAATGTGGCTTTGTCCCCGGGCGCAGTACATCCTTGAATATACGTAAACTCTGTAGTATTTTGTTTTCCTGTACTGAGGAGACCTACTAAGCAGGTTGCATAGCGTTGGACCTTACTCAAGCGTTTGACACATTGAGTTGGGATTATATGCTATCTACATTATTGAAATTAGGGATCCCGCAGGATTACACGCACTGGATCCAGTTGTTATACCTTCTTCCCTTAGCGAGGGTGCGCACGGGAGCACACATTTCTGATCCATACCAAATATAACGTGGCACTAGACAGGGCTGCCCCCTCTCTCCCATCCTGTTCGCCCTTGCCCTTGAACCACTTGCCCACAAACTTCGAGTTTCCTCTAGGGAATGGAGGATAGTCCTTAATAATACCCATCATGCCCTGTCCCTTTCTGCGGACGATATCATTTTGTACTCTAGGACCCTGCGGAATAATTTATTCCCTGTAGCAAGTTTGCTCGCACAATTCGAACGCATAGTCAGCCTACCCATTAATTATGAAAAGTCCCAAGCCTTCCCCTTCGGCTCTAATACAGTTGACCAGACTATACCATTTGGACATCGCGCGATAACTATTGCCCATCGCACTTTTAAATATTTGGGGATACAGGTGTACAGAACTAAAACAGATTTAATTGACGGCAACTTACATAAGGCTATCCGGTCCCTAAGGGCACAAATTGCGTTTTGGACCTCACTCCCCCTATCGGTAGCGGGACGGTTGGCAATCTCAAAGATGTTCGTGCTCCCGCGCCTTTTGTATTATTCTGTTAACCTCCCGGTGGTTATCCCTAGAGCTGTATTCACAACCCTAAATACACTTCTGATCTCTTTAATTTGGGGCTCGGGTTGAAGGCGCCTAAGCTTAGTGAAGTTATTGCTCCCATCCGACGCTGGGGGAATGGGTGCTCCTGATTTCTATGCCTACTGCTTAGCTTCTCAGCTACAATGGCTCTCCTACTGGCTCGCTGGGCGTAATTTACAGGAGATAGCATATTCAGAGCACATGCTAGCTCAGGGCACATTACACAGGCTCCTCTCTCCGAGCGGCATATTGCAGCAAACAGCGGGCACTCTTCTTAGAACCGCTATCACTTATTGGAAACAGGCATTGCGGTACACAAATACTCTTCCCGCATATTCGTCGAATATCCCCCTACTGGGCATTCCAACTACCTCAGGAATACTTACCACTCGCCAGTTGGACCCATGGACGCAGGCTGGGGTAACAACAGTGGGGGACATGTTTGGTGATAAAATGCTACTCACACACTCTGATTTTATAAATGAGAGGGGTGTCACAGACTCACTGTTTCTGACCTAAGCGAGCCTGACTCGGTATGTTAAAAAATATTCGGCACCTCATGGTGCAGAGCCCTATACCCATGAGTTGGTTCACCTAATGTACCTTATGGGGACTGGGAGCCACTTAACTAGATGGTTCTACCGGGGTATACGTGCACACCGTCCTACCCCCCTCGCCGCAACTCGTTCCAGATAGGAACTGGATATTGGTAGGCCACTGTCTGACAAGGAGTGGGCAACAATATTAGAATATCCAAAAAGGGTATCCCGTAACTCCCGCTTTAAGTTCATTCAATATATGATCACACAAAGAGCGTACTTGACCCCCCATCGCCTGCATGCCATTTTCCCTGCCCTCCTGCCACACTGCCCTAGATGCCCCGAGCAAGATGCCAACCTGTTACATATGCTGTGGGACTGTCCTACCTTGAGGACATACTGGGGGGCTATAATCACTATCCTACAGGAGGTAGTAGGGAGTATGGGATGGCATAAAGTAGAGGCGCGTATACTAGGTCTATACAAAAAACTTAAAGAACTTAAAGTACAAACCAAGTTTGCGGACCTAGCTTTACTCCTTGCGAAACGTGGTATCACTAAGAGGTGGAAATCCCCCAGCTCCCCTACAATACTTAGTTGGAAAGATGAAGTAGAGAGATGGGGTTTGGCAGAGAGTGTAGCGATCCGCAGAGAAGAGAAGAGAGGCCTAAGGAAGGAACCGATCGCTAAGAGTTGGGACCAACTGTTGGAATCTTTCAAGGCATTCGATATTCTGACGTTGCAGACATTCAACCTGTGTACTCCATTGTTGTAGCTTACAATATGTATAAGTGAACTTCCATTTTTTCTTAGCCTAGACTTGCACCTGATAAGAGTAGTCATTTTGACACTAGGTGACATCAACTAATACTGGGAACAATGCGGTAAAGTGTGGCTCGTCAGCACGTGTGGGGGAGGGGAGTTAATTAAAAGTATGTTACTGTTCATTTATTTACACAGGTACTAGGATACTTGCTACACAACACGTCATGCAGGAACAATCCATCCTAAGGCTGACTGCTACACGATCTGCCCATGCACGTGGGACTATGATTATAATACATTAACGCGCACTGGAATGTCTTTCTCGTGTGCTGTTACCACACTGCTTATGTGTATGGGTCTGTTATGAAGAAAATACAATTTATATGACTTTTCTATCTGTATTGTAACTGGAGATGATGAATAAAGTTTGTTTAAAAAAAAGTAACTTTATAGTTAGGTGAATTTGTCAATGACAACATTAATGTTTTGAACTATAAGCTAAACTAAACTTTTTGATTTGAACTAAAAACTAAACAAAAAAATAAAAGAAACACAGAATTTCACCAGTTATAGTTAGCAGCACTAACTATAACTTGCGCCCCTGCCATGCACTGCTTATGACCTCACAGCTGACATCACTCAAGACATGTTCTGTGACATTATTTATCACATCACTGATGACATCATTTCGGCCCCAGGGACTCCATCTTGTGGGGCCTGGCATCATTTATTAGGGAGAGGGGGCATGCGGCCCGCCCTCCTTGGGATGACTTCTGCCCGAGGACCCGGGGCCCGGTGTTATTTTCAGGGGGGCCCATCTAGGGCCAACTGTGGCCCCAGGAATCCCATCCCCCGGGGCCTGGCATTATGTTTAGTGGGAGGGGAGGGGCAGGGGGCCCTCAGTCTGATGTCGGCCCCGGGGACCATATCACCCAGCATCATTTATTTAGGGGAGGAGGCATGCGGCCCACCTCCCCGGGCCAATTTTGGCCCCAGGAACCCCATCCCGGGGCCTCAGAGAAAGTTTTATGGAAAAAGGAGCATGCGGCCCCCCTTCGGTCCCGAGGCCCCTATCCTTCATCCCATACTCCTGGGGACCAGGGCATCAAGGGAGCCATGGCTATGCCCCGGAGGATGCAGTCCCAGAGACCGAAACCAGCCCGGGGAGGGCAGCCGTGCAGCCCCTCTCCCCCATTCAATATATATGTATCTTAAGGCCGGGCCCCGGTGTATGGGGTCCCCGTGGTAGAAATCAGCCCAGGGAGGGGGGCCGTGCAGCCCCGTTCCCCCATTCAATTAAGGCCAGGTCCCCAGGGCCAAAATCGGCCCGGGGAGGGAGGCCCGTGGCCCCTCTCCCCCATTATATTTCAGCCGGGCCCCAGGGGATGGGGTCCCGGGCCGAAATTGACCCCCATTAAGTCGTGGCCAGGCCCCAAGGGGATGGGGTCACGGGGCTGTTCTGGCATTGATGTTCATTTCACAAAAATTAAGCCTCAACAGTAAGCACAGAAAACATAGCAGGTGCCCCCGTTGAAGCTCCACTCTGTAAAGGATATATGATCCTAACTCCTGGGCTGGGCAAAGGCAAAGCAAGTGTGTTTTTTGGCAATTCCATATTGAAAAACGATTTAAAATCCTTTGTGGATATGAATGCCTTGATCTATTGGAGTTTTGACAAAAACAAGGGAACCCAATTAGGTAAGCAAGG